>LR736860.1:14181472-14271138 GCA_902654985.2 Oryctes borbonicus | reverse complement strand
TTGCCACCAACATTAATCTTCGTCAACCTCGTCATGTGACAAGATGGCGTAAGTACTTGCAAAAGATGTTCAAAGCTGTTTGCTGTCTAGAAATGAAAAACAAGTTTGCTACAACAGTTTTTTTCTCCAGCTCGAAAAAGTGTAAAGTTATAGTAAAACTTATGGTTTAACACATGTTGGGAAGGAATTACATTCACTACGGAAAAAATTAAAGAAAACCTACATCCGGTTGTTGTGTTTAGGCGTTCAGTAGTAAAATTTGAATAATTTTTCTAGATTTTTACCTTATCTTGAATTATCTCATGAAAAGGCAAGTCAAGACGTCAAGATATCTTTTGCAAGTACTTATAGCACCTTGCTAAATTTGCCATCAACATTAATCTTCGTCAACCTTGTCATGTGACAAGATGGTGGAAGTACTTGCAAAAGATATTCAAAGAAAGTACTTTCTTTGGCTACATTTGTAAATATACTCTGCGAAACAGCTTTTAATATCTTTCGCAAGTACTTACAGCACCTTGCTAAATTTGGCACCAACATTAATCTTCGTCAACCTCGTCATGTGACAAGATGGTGTAAGTACTTGCAAAAGATATTCAAAGAAAGTATTTTCTTTGGCTACATTTGTAAATATACTCTGCGAAACAGCTTTTAATATCTGTTGCAAGTACTTACAGCATCTTGCTGAATTTGCCACCAACATTAATCTTCGTCAACCTCGTCATGTGACAAGATGGTGGAAGTACTTGCAAAAGATATTCAAAGAAAGTACTTTATTTGGCTACATTTGTAAATATACTCTGCGAAAGAGCTTTTAATATCTTTTGCAAGTATTTACAGCACCTTGCTAAATTTGCCACCAACATTAATTTTCTTCAACCTCGTCATGTGACAAGATGGTGTAAGTACTTGCAAAAGATGTTCAAAGTTGTTTGCTGTCTAGAAATGAAAAACAAGTTTCCTACGACGGTTTTTTTCTCCAGCTCCAAAAACTGTAAAGTTATAGTAAAACTTATGGTTTAACACATGTTGCAAATTTGATTTCTCAATATTTTATAATAGAACGAACTCTTTACTGTAACAAATAAGGGCACCCTAGATGTTATAACTACGCAGATGCAAAAAAAAAAACAATTATATCAATTTCTTAGCTTCCCAGTGAACAATGTTATTCACAAAGTTGGTATTATTAAAGGCACCCGATACAATGTATATACGATTAATAACAGCGATCATAAAATCCGAAATTGGTTGTTAACGCATTCATATTTTACGTTACGGTTTGTTGATCGTTCCCGCTTTAAAAATACACTATTTAACCATGGAATACGCTCTAAAAACGCTCGTAAAACACGAAACGCGCTCTCTATCAAAACACACACATCTTACGAATTACGTACGATTCTCTACAAAATTCCTCATCATTGTTTATTACGCAACAATATACGGTTGTTAGCCCGTCGTTAAATCCGAAGACAATGCAGCGGCGCGGGTGCGGAGTGTGAAAAAATAAATTCTTCGCCGGGGTTTCCAGCGTTCGTTCTGCGTTACGTGACGGGAATATCACCGCCGCGTCGGCTTAAGTTGCACAAGGAACTTAACGAAAGTGAATATTTTCTGCTTATATGGTGATTCACATTAAAATTCGTATCTCGTGTGTAACAATAGATTGTTATATATCTACAAAAAGTTTTCAAAATAGGACAGTTATAAATATTAAAGGAAGCAAAAATTTACAAGTTTCAATCAGCTTTGGAAATATGTGAAATATATTTTACTGATGGCAAAACTGAGATATCGAGCATGGACTGCTATTCAGAAGATGTTATTAGCTGCGTTTTTACGAAAACAAAATATGGATTACAAAAGTGGTCCTTTGATGGCCGAATTGCAGTTGATGGCATTTATGTGTTTTATAATAATAGTTTTTTTTAGTTTTTCTGAATTTCCACTTAATAAATTACTACAGACAAGTAGTCATTTATTAAACTGTAAATGTTAACAAGTGCCAGTCAAATGCATAAACAGCAATTGTTTCTAACTTCACATTCGGTACATCTTGTATTGGCTCGACTGCTACAGTTTCAGGCGTTTTCTGAAAATCTAATTCTGTAAATTCCACCACAATGAAATGAAACGAAACTAATATCAGTTACTTTCAAGTAGGAACGGTGCCAAACCTTGAAGGCTACAAGAACGTAATGAATATGGTTTTTAGAGGAGTAATAGAGAAAAATAGTTATTTATGTCACAAGTGACATAAGTGAATACATCCGAGACAGCAGAAGCACCTATGTCTTGCTACTATTACTCAAAATTTCGAAAAAATCAGCATTTTACGAAAATAGTTGTTTAATATTTATTTTTTTTATTTTTATTTGTTTTTTATTTTATTTATTCGTTTAATATACATTCACAATTATCAAAGTTGTATATTTGTGTTATGTACTGACACCTGCTGATACATTAGTGTATAATTCCATTATGTCTCCCTGCCTAGGGCAACCAAGGTAAATAATCCGCAAATTACATTTATGCACGTGCCTCTAATTAAGGACTTTACGTAGCGGGTAATAGGAAAAACACTTTAATGTGGGTATAGTAACCAACAATTACTATATGGATAATATCACGTTTGGAAATTGAGAAAACAAAAGTAAATTTTACGAAGTTGCTAAAATGGAACTTTGTCAAATGCGAATTTACAGAAGAAAAATAAGAGGAAGAACGAAACAATATTTCTGTATAATTTTTAAATAGACCGGTTCCACGTTCTCGTCGGCTGATATACGAAAAGCCTTAAAATATTCAATTTTATTTTGTTGATTGGTTCATTGGAAGCAGGTTTTAAAAATCTTTTGATATTTACAGGGGGTGGTTCAAGAAAAAGTTACACGCCAAAATTGTGGAAATTTAAATGGAATATTCTGTCTATTATTGCATATGCTGATAATACGGGTTAAATAACGCCAGGTTACTGTTATGTACTACACCTAACGCAAGCCGTTTTTGAAAAATTTGACTGTTCTTAAAAAATTTAAAGCATAAGCGAAGTCCATTTGTGAGCAGCTTTGTCAAAGCCTACTTTTGTCAAATAAATGGCAATAAATGAATATTCAAAACAGAAAATGCTAAATTACTAAAAAAAAAAGTAAGATATATGCGATTTTATAAATGGTTAAAATTAGAATCTAATTACGGTAATTAATACAGGATGTTCATTATCGCAAATTTTTAAGGGCTATTTTTTTTTTTATTAAGTCTAATGCTTCGACTGAAAATAAATGCAATTACAAATATCTAGCTTAAATATGTAAGACAGGCACGCCTCTTGAATTGTAGTCTACATTTTTAAAAATGCTTCTAGTTAGATGTGTAAAGAACGGGTTGCGTTAGGTGTAACAAACATAGTAGTGACTTGTCTTTATTATTCTCCAGTAAATATCAAAACAACTTTAAAATTTGTTCACAATGTACACTGCCGTTCAGAGAAGTTCGGTCGGTTGGTAAAAACCATAAAAAGGTTACAGAAACAAACGAAACTGAAGACAAAATGCAATTTTATTGTATGTACAGGTAAAAAAGACAAAAATAAATAAATAAAAAGTTATTCTGGCCTAATATAACATACTGAACATTATATTTTTTTTCATCGAAAAAACCTCCTTTGCTGTTAATCACCGCTCGCACTCTTCTAGGCATTCTTTCGATAAGTTTTGTTAAAATGGATTGTGGAATATTAATCCATTCATGTTGCGGAATATTCCGTAAATGTTCTTGTAAAGTTGGGCATATTTTTCGGATCCTCCTGTCCAGTTCATCCGACAACAACTCTATAGGGTTCAAATCTGGGCTTTGTGGGGGCCATGCCATTACTTTCAGGGTGTGCCGTTCTTCTTGCTCCTTTAGATAATTCTTACACACTAACGCAGTGTGTTTTGGGTCGTTGTCATGCATGAATGTAAAGTTACGGCCTATTATACGCAATCCTGATGGCACTGCATGATTCTGGAGTATTGCAAAATAATTTTCCTTCCTCATTACACCCTGCACTCTGCATAAATCTCCCGTCCCAGCAAAGGAGAAACATCCCCACACTAACACAGAACTACGCCCTTGCTTCACTGTAGGCACAATGCAGTTCGGGATCAGTTTTCGGTTTTAGATCTTCGGACATAAACTCGACGATTTTGCCCAAAAACCTCAAACTTTGATTCGTCACTCCAAAGCACGTGTTTCCAATCATCTAACGACCAATCTAGATGAGAACGGGCCCACTGTAGAAGTTTTGCTCTGTTGCCCCGACGTAATAAAGGTTTTCGAATGGCAATGCGTCCATGAAGGTCCGCTTGTTGAAGTCGACGTTTTACCGTACTCGCCGAAACCTGTTCTTCACGGCCGCGATTGACTTCGGTTGCTATTTGTGGCGCTGTCAATTTTCTATTGCGTTTGCTTAATAATACAATTCTGAAATCTTCAGCTTTTGTTGTTTTCCTAGATGCCCCATGACGAACATGATTTTCTATAGTTCCAGTTGTCCGATATCGTTTTATGATGCCATTTACTGTTGAACTTCTCATATTTATTTTTTCAGCAATTTGTCGCCTCGAATATCCTTTTTCAAACAGCGTAATAATGCGTGAACGTTTTTTTACACTGGTAGGCTTGCCACGTGCCATTTTGAAGTAAATTTTCTTAAAACTTTCGCGCAAAAACGACAGATGCATACCCACCAACACACGTTTAACAGTAAAATGAAGCAAATCTATATCTTTACGCCTGTGATAAATAAACAAGAATGATACTGCGGTATATTTCCTAAATGTATCGTTCGTTAATAATCCCCAAACGACCCATTTCAAAAGATCGGTACTTCCGAGAAATTCTTGGAATGATAATAAAAGGGACTTTATTGTGGTTGTCGCAATATTTCTACTTTACATAATAATTTATGGCTTTAATCCCTTAGAAAAGAGTGTATGCTTAATATTTTTCTAATTTTATGTATTGATAATTGTATACAGTGTGATATAATAGATTTTTATCGTATGACCGAACTTCACTGAACGGTAGTGTACCTACCTTAACAAGAATACTTTGAAAATATTTTACCGCTCTTCGTATATAAGCCGACGCAAATGTGGGGCGCCAGTGTATATATTTTTTGATTTGAGAATTTTCAACCTCGCTCCAAGTTAAATTGTTATTGTAATAAAATATAAAACCATGTACACGTTACTTGGATCGGGCAAATTTAATACATGTATATGTACTAGTAGAATGAAAGAAGCAAACAAAAATTACCAAGAATTCAAAGAGAATATCTAGAAATATATCATTATTTCGGTATGAAATACTGAAAATATTAAAGGCAAGGAAATTTTAGTGTTCTTAAGTCATTAGAGTCCAAGAGCCAGCGGCTAACTTGATTAAGGTGTTTCTGCAAGGCTAAAAATTTGTACAATGGTAGTTTAATACCACAATAGAGACCTATTTTGGTTGCGAAATCAGCCTTTAAATTTGAAAGTCTACAAAAATCGTATTCCCGAAAAGCTCAAATTTGATCATGTTTCATTTTGTATAATTCAAAATTAAAAAAAAAATTGCCAGACTATTTTTTAAGGAGGTCCTCCCAAGACTGAATCTGTGACGGTTGTGATTTGTGTTTCGTATCGAAGAACGCCTTTTGGGTGTTCGGAAACGAAAATTCGTTCAATTTTCTTTCGTGACCCGAAAATCCCGTATCGCAAACCAAGGTTATATTATATCTTTTGCACAAAATAAATAAGACTAATAAAAAGCCGCGTTTTTATAAACAGTTTAATCACACTCGATACCATGTATGAAGCGGCTTATGTATAATTTTAAGATCCTTTTTCTTCATTCATTATCAAACGCTTCATTAGGCGTTTTTCAAATACAGCGTAAAGAATTTCGCGACACTAGCCCATATGCCTAATATTTGATCAAATATGTATTATATTCACGGAAACTGTAAACGACGCTTTAGTCTTGACTGTAATCTTGAGTTGGGATTAAGATATTACTTTGAAAGCATAGCATTGCGTTTGTACTTTCTTTATACAAAGCGAAGAAATCTCATCACCAATCGTAAGTGAATGCAGATAGTTTGGTTTCGTTTATACCGAAAATTCCCTTAGATCACTACAATAGTGTTCGTTATATACATAGAATTAGGCGATGTTCTAGCAGCTACTAGAGAAAGTGTTCGTTATAACCGAAGTTCCATTACAACGACAGTGCATTATTTGCAATTTTACAATTTTTCAATAAACATTTGTGGTTTTCGCTATCATCTTTTTCTTAAGAAATACACATTTAAAATAGTTTAAATCTTTTAAATAAAAATACGAACTATGCGAGACGCTGTGTGTATACATGATACGAAAACGTGGAGAGATCTCTTTCACATTTCACAGTTTATGATTCGATCGGCGTCCCGAACTTACGCTTTCACGATAAAAAATGCGGATACGTGCTCGTGCACCCGTTCTACCCTCCATTGTTTGCTAATACAAGGATCAGTAGACCGATGGCAATGGCGATGGACGGTTTAGGGCGAATGCGCTACGCTCGGCGGCAAAGGCTTTGAAATGACATCTTATCGACGATTTGCTACGATGGCCAGCGGACAATGGATGCATGGGAATATTTTTTTTATGCTTATTTTTATTCGTCGATCTCATTTGCCTCGCTCATGTACGTATGCATCTAGGTATGCAAGGTCGGTTGTTTCTAAGCGCATCCTTTTATTATTATACAAAGCGCGAATTACGTCAACACTTCTCATGTCATGAAGTATGAGAGAAATAAACAGGTCTTTATGATAATTTAGGTGTTTACGTACATTGAAATTTTTCCAGTATTTCATTTGTCGTTTAGGTCAATAGACGAGTAGTACTTAACAAAGATATTAGTTGCAGTACTGATTAGGAAAACAATATTTGTATTTCTCTTAACGTTACCGACTTTGTGTTTTGATAACAAATTGAAACTATTGTTGACGCCGCTTGAGAATATCATTTCTTTTATTGTTATGTCGTTACATTCTTTATCAATTATGTTGGGATCCTGTAGATTCCGGAGGATCTGGATTCCGGAGTAAGAAAATGGATATTTTATTATAACAGGGGAATTTGCTAACTTCAGGGTTAAACAAAGTGTAATAGAAAACTCGTACCGTAACATAGTTGCTAAAAAGTAATGCTGTTGGGATCCTATAAAATTGAGATCCGGATACCCTAATCCCAAAGGTGTTCGAATATCCGGATCCTGGGATTCGAATTCATTATTCGGCCCTCGAATTCGAATCCGTTTTCTGACTTTTTAGATCCGGAAAAAGTGATCTATTTTTAAACTATTAACATAGTAATTTGTTCAGAAAATGCCTAGAAATAATAACCAAAAAAATAAACTTAATATAGCTTCCGCGGCAAAAGCACCGTGAAGAGAGAAAAAACAGACTAGCCCACGGACATAGTATCTCACAGATTCACAAGATTTTAGTAATTAGTGACTAGAGTTTTCAATTCTCAAGGGTACATGGATCAACACATACAACACATGGACCGGTGGTATGGTGGACGAAAACATAGCACGTAGAGGCAATAAGGCGGCTAAGTGGCATACAAAGACTGGCATGTCTATGTGCCACGGGGGCTATGAAAACCACGTCAACAGCTGGAAGTCGTCCTAAACCTGGAATCGCTACATATATTCATCCAAGGGGAGGCCAGGCTAATAAATTACAGGCTAACGAATGGCCAACCTCCTATCACATGGTGCAAACTATCAAAAACTGTTAAAGAAACTCAAGTTGGGGCCAGTAACTAGCATTCCCAGTGACGCCACTAGTCCCAAGTGCTACAAAACGGTAATACCAGAGAGAGACGAGTGGAAGAAAGCCTCGCGTATAAAAGCCAAATCCATCTGGCACACAGACGGCTCAAAGACAGAGAATGGAGTCAAAGTCGGAATTTGTGGAAATAGATCTAAAATATCTAAAACAGTAAGTCTAATCCAAAGCGCCACAGCACTTCAAATCGAAATAGTAGCAGTGCTGGAATGTATTGAAGAATTAGACTAACTATTTATTCAGACAGACTATGCTATCTATTCAAACAGTAAAGCAGTAATAAAAGCGCTAGACTGCACACAGGCGAATTCGAAACTGGTGTGGGGCTGCATGAATGCACTCAATAGGCTGGGAACCGGAACTAAGGTGACCCTGGCCTGGATACCAGGACACGAAGGACATCGAGGGCACGTAAGGGCAGATGAATTAGCCCGAGCAGGCTCATCAACTGCTGAAAAACGCTCAATGCACTAAGAAACCTCAAGGCTGGTGGAAGTTCATCCCATGTCAGAGACAGGCCAAGCAAGCCCTGATTGGACATAGGCCTACATTTACAGCGGACCTATTAAGCAGAGACAGGAAGTCTATTAGAATGGTGGGCCTGCTAACAGGACACTGTATGCTCAAGAAGCACATGAGTAATTTAGGCCTGACAGAGGAAACAGTATGCAGATTTTGCCAAGCGGAAGAAGAGACTGCCGTCCATGTGCTGTGCGAGTGTATAGCACAGGCAGGACAATGGCTCTCAGTGAGGGGCTCGGAATACCCAATATGTAGAGTGATTACTAACTAAATCTAGCAAAGAAAGCAAAGCTAATGTACATAATTGATGTAATGAGAGAGGAACCACATAGACCTGAAAAGATCGCAGTGAGATAGGCCAAGAACCACATCGGGTAGTAATTCAATCTAATCTAAGCCCTTTGAGCTAGATACATTATCGGACTTGAAATGCTTAGTCAAGAACTAAAGACTTTTATCTGTTTCTTAATATTATTATTATTATTCTATTATTATTCTATTTAACTCACATTACCAGATAGGGTGTGTCACAAATTATTTAATTAAATCAATTGGAGAATCATTCCACAATTTTCCCGTAACGCCGTTAAGTACTTTGATGTCCGGGAAAGTATAGTGGAATTCAGTACACATCTACAGATACAATTAATATGCGTCGTTTAATAGAATCTAATAATAAGAACGGCAATTTATCGACGTAAACGTATTTCCAATCAATTTTCTCACATTGTTCCCCGCCAGATACATTCAGCGGTGTGGTATAGATTTCCACATTTATCATCAACAAGAATGTCGCTTAATTAATATCAGCGTCCTGTGCTAAATACTTTAGTAAATACTAGCTATGTATTTTACATCTAAAGTATTCGTTGCATATTCGAAATTCTTCATTTATAGTTTATAATTACAAACCGTCAATATCTATGTATGTACATGTTTACTAAACTACCGGTTGAAATTATGTATCTATATTTTTAACATGTTTATTTTGTTTAAGATAAAGTAATCAACGCTTAGAGGTCTATTTATCTACAAGGTGCATATTTTTAGTGAGATAAGTCGTGTAAATAATAATGGTTTAAATACTTGCAAGATAGGAAATTATTTTTTAGAATTACAATGTTAAATATTGAAGGGCGTTAATATCGGGAACTGTATTCATAGCACAATATGCAATAGTTTCTCTGACATAATTATTTGATTTGAATACGTATCAGGTGTCCCAGACTATACGAATACAGCCGTTAATTGAGTAGATAGAAGATAACTTTTAGGACAAGAGCTGTGCTTCCAAATGCATTTTACCGAGTGGTCCAAAAATATCCCAATATATATTTTTTTAATGACACGTCATATTTTTATCAAATATTCTGATTCATCTTGATTTTCATTTTACACTCATATGCCATTTAATTAATTTACGTTTCTGTCAAACATTGAATATTATCAAACTATTGGGAAACAACAAAACACATCTCAGCTTTCGTACTCAGAATTTTGAAATAAAATAATTATCATCCATACTAAATGCATTTAAGGCATAGGTACACTACCATTCATATATTTGGGGACGATTAAAAAGTACAGGTTTTTTTTTTAATTCGAATAGAGTATAATAAGTCATTTGTAATTTAATTTATTTCTGAACATTGAGTATATTATATAATAAACTAAAAATATTCCAAAAAGAAATGTTGTACTAATTATAATTAGGTCTATACGGATTTTTCGTTTATATGTCCACCCTTTGACTTAATTCCTGCGGTACATATTCGTGGCATTCTTGGAATTAAAAATTTCAAAAATGTTGCAGGGATCTCGGTCCATGCTTGCTGGAGCTCTCTCCATAAATCTTGTGAACTAGTCACTCCTTTTTGGCGAATCCTTCTGTCCAGTTCATCCCATATTAATTCGATAGGCGACAGGTCAGGAGACTGAGGTGGCCAAATCATACTTCTTAAACGATCTCCTTCTTCCAGAGATGCTTGATAATTTCTGCATATACGAGAAGAATCCTTAGGGTCGTTATCCTCTTGAAACGTAAAGTTTCGACCTCGTAATCGTTCCCCACTTGGTACAGCATTCTCTTGTAATATTTTGAGATAGCCCTCTTTACGAAGTATTCCCTGTATTCTTACTAAATCACCTACAGCCGTTCCCGCAAAACAGCTCCAAACCATTACGTTACCTCCACCATGCTTCACTGTAGGTAAAATACACTGTTCACTAACTCTTTCACCAACCTGTCGCCTAACAAACGTCCTCCGTTTGGAGCCAAATGTTTCAAATTTGGACTCATCTGTCCACAGCACGTTGCACCACTGTTCGAATGTCCATTGTCTGTGTTCTTGTGCCCACTGCAATCTTTTTCTTTTATTTTGAACTTTCAAATGCGGTTTTCTGGCAGCTACTCGTCTCTTTAAGCCTGCCGCAATTAATCTTCGTTTCACGGTCGAATGCGAAATAGGATTTCTTCGTGAAACATTGACTTGCTGCGTTATTTCCGGAGCCGTTAGTAATCGGTTTCTTTTTGAAACAAGAACCATGAACTGATCTTCAGTAGCTGTTGTCTTCTTTTTGCGTCCAGAACGTTTCTTATCAGCCAAAGAACCTGTTTCCGCCACCCGTTTTAATGTTGTAAATACACCATTTTTCGATATTTTTAATTTTTTCGCAATAACTGCCATTGAGTATCCTTCATTACGTAAAGTAATAATAGCAGAACGCGTGTCGATGGAAATTTCTTTTCGTTTTGCCATTTCGGCACCACCCGTTTATTACGATAGTTAAATTTAAACTAAACTACTATCAAGATCGATTTTATTTTAAATACAAGACGATATCTGCTTTGTTTGTTGTACTAAGTGTTCTGTGAATCTCACATTATTGCTTTGTGGAAATATTCGACAATATTTTCAAGTTTACGTTTATAACCCCGTAAAAGGGATTAAGAGGAATTTTGACTGAGGCTGCGGTAGAGTATAAATTTGATGGGATAGAAGAGAATACTGTTGTAAATTATGTTCATGTATACTCTTTCATATAAAACACAATCAATTGTCAATATTTCAATTTTGCTTATTTTTCGGAGTTTTTCTTAGTCGTCCCCAAATATATGAACGGTAGTGTATATTAAGTCCTGTCGACTTTGATAGAAGGCTGGAATTTATTGCTGTACTTTCTTTTTATAAATGAGATAACTGATTTCTTATAATATTATAGAATGATGAATTTCGTATCCGCAATAATGGTGTTGTTGATCGGGACAACATTGATTATTGGTCGGATAAAAACGCCAAATGGATTAGAGAAAGGGTATGGGGTACAAGACATGGACTGTTCAATTGTTCTGTAATTGGACAATGTTACTTTTCCGAATGAAAGGTGTCTAATTTTTCAAGTGAAAATTTGCCAGAACCTTTTAGAGTAAATTTTACTTGAAAATAATGGCCCTCGCACCATCGCATATTTCAAGATTTTCGGATTGGTAGCAGAGGTCTTTTTGAGCTGACTAGCTCCAGACCTGACACCTCTCGATTTTTTCTTTTGGGGTTACATGAAAGATGTTTATGTTGTTCTGTCAAGAAATCTTTAAAACATAAAGTCATCCGGGCTTGTAGAAGTATTACTTCTGAAAGTTACAAACCTCTTGTTGTAAATACGAGAGAATTTGAATTTGAGAACATTTTGAACAACATTTACAATTTATTGCCCATTATTAGTTTTATCATAGTAGATATTTCAATCCTAGATATGTATAATTTATGTTTGAACAATGTTTTTAATTTTTTTTTTTTTAATTTGTATTTCTGTTTTACTGTGCTATTAAGTTTATATTTTAAATGTGTTTTGATTTATTAAAATTGTATTTTGGAAATTTTGTTTGGATTTTAAGGTCTTATATATCGAAAAGAAAACACTAACCTTCTTTCCTTTGATTTCACTTTTTTTTTTGCTACGTTTAGTCGCATGTATTGTCGACCTCTTCAGACACCCTTTCAATTTCTATCTGTTCTATGTAATACGTGTAATTTTCTCGCTTTCTCTTCCACTTTCTTGCATTTGTATTTAAAATTACGTTTCTTATTTCTTTTTATGTAATAACATTTGTTTTCTTATTAAAAAAAGTACATCTTTTTTTAAAGTTTCCATTATTATTTTAAAATATTAAATTATTTATAAAAATAAGCGAACAAACATTTACATAATAATATTTTAAAGTAATAAACGAAGTTTTAAAAAAAGAATTTATGGAAAAATCATTGTGACGTAATTTTTGAATAAGAATATAAAATTTAGTACATAAAAAAAAAGCAATATTTCAAATAAAAATGGAGAACGGGAGAGAAAGAGAGAAAATCACATTGGTTATATTAAAGAGCAGAAAGGAATTGAAAGAATGCCTGAAGGGGTCGACAATATGCCTAACGAAATATAACCAAATAAAGTAAAAGCAAAGGAAAGAAGGTTCATGTCTTCTTTCTCCATATATAAGACCTTAAATCTAAAGAAAACTCACAAAATTCAGAAACATAAAGTCAAATTAAAAGATTAAAAAATTATATTCCAATGAAGTTGTTATATGTGTTGCATAGGTATTAGCCAAAAAATGTGAATACAATTAAAGAAATCTCTCTTTCATTGGCCAATTTGTAGACCACCTTATATTATCACAAGACTATTTCCTATCTTGGAATAATTTTTAAAAATTAATCTCTATATTCAATTAACTGTCATATTGGTGCACCTAAATCTGAGGCATCCGGTATTTTTCAAATTTTTCTAAACGGTTGTTACTTTCAGCTTGAAAGCAATCCCTCGTACATTTTTCTAAAATAACACCTTGTAGTAAAAATTGCAACGCGTTTATTTAATCCAATAAAATATGTAGTTGTTCTAACAAAAATTGTGTTGTTGCCATACATTTTATTATACTTCTTGTTATATTTTCCTCCGCCTGTTTTTTTTTTATTATTTTTTTAATTTAGTATAGTTTCCACGACAATATCAGGTATGGACGAACATTAAGAAGTATCGGAAAGTAACAATTTATAAAGTGGGAGGAAAATTACAAGCTTAAGCTTTCTTACTCTCGTCTTGAATGTAATACATCAAAATTGCTGGTTCTGTGCTAAACAATGGTTTACAAAAGTGGAGTTCGTTTCTTAAAGTACACTGTCGTTCAGTGAAGTTCGGTCATACAATAAAAATCTATTATATCACATTGTATACAATTATTAATACATAAAATTAGAAAAATATTAAGCATGCACTCTTTTCTAAGGGATTAAAGCCATAAATTATTATGTAAAGCAGAAATATTGCGACAACCACAATAAAGTCCCTTTTATTATCATTCCAAGAATTTCTCGGAAGTACCGATCTTTTGAAATGGGTCGTTTGGGGATTATTAACGAACAATACATTGAGGAAATATACCGCAGTATCATTCTTGTTTATTTATCACAGGCGTAAAGATATAAATTTGCTTCATTTTACTGTTAAACGTGTCCTGGCGTGCATCTGTCGTTTTTGCGCGAAAGTTTTAAGAAAATTTACTTCAAAATGGCACGTGGCAAACCTACCAGTGTAGAAAAACGTTCACGCATTATTACGCTGTTTGAAGAAGGATATTCGGGGCGACAAATTGCTGAAAAAATAAATATGACAAGTTCAACAGTAAATGACATCATAAAGCGATATCGGACGACTGGAACTATAGAAAATCGTGTTCGTCCTGGAGCATCTAGGAAAACAATAAAAGCTGAAGATTTGAGAATTGTATTATTAAGCAAATGCAATAGAAAATTAACAGCGCCACAAATAGCAGCCGAAGTCAATTGCGGCCGTGAAGAACAAGTTTCGGCGAGTACGGTAAAACGTCGACTTCAACAAGCGGACCTTCATGGACGCATTGCCATTCGAAAACCCATATTACGTCGGGGCAACAGAGCAAAACGGCTAGAGTGGGCCCGTTCTCATCTAGATTGGTCGTTAGATGATTGGAAACACGTGCTTTGGAGTGACGAGTCAAAGTTTGAGGTTTTTGGGCAAAATCGACGAGTTTATGTCCGAAGATCTAAAACCGAAAACTGATCCCGAACTGCATTGTGCCTACAGTGAAGCAAGGGCGTAGTTCTGTGTTAGTGTGGGGATGTTTCTCCTTTGCTGGGACGGGAGATTTATGGAGAGTGCAGGGTGTAATGAGGAAGGAAAATTATTTTGCAATACTCCAGAATCATGCGTGCCATCAGGATTGCGTATAATAGGCCGTAACTTTACATTCATGCATGACAACGACCCAAAACACACTGCGTTAGTGTGTAAGAACTATCTAAAGGAGCAAGAAGAACAGCACACCCTGCAAGTAATGACATGGCCCCCACAAAGCCTAGATTTGAACCCGATAGAGTTGTTGTGGGATAAACTGGACAGGAGGATCCGAAAAATATACCCAACTTTACAAAAACATTTACGGAATATGCTGCAACATGAATGGATTAATATTCCACAATCCGTTTTAACAAAACTTATCGAAAGAATGCCTAGAATAGTTCGAGCGGTGATTAACAGCAAATGAGGTTTTTTCGATGAAAAAAAAATAATAATGTTCAGTATGTTATATTAGGCCAGAATTTTTTATTTATTTATTTTTGTATTTTTTATGTGCATACAATAAAATTGCATTTTGTTTTTAGTTTCGTTTGTTTCTGTAACCTTTTCATGTTTTTTACTAACCGACCGAACTTCTCTGAACGGCAGTGTACATTCGTGTCTTCGCTTGTGTTCTGTTATTCGGGTTTCGAAATTTCTTCCGGTTTGGCCTATATAGGTTTTATTACAGCTTATATACTCTCAAGTTCAATTTTTTGTCTGTTTTATCCTTATTATTTTTTAAGAATCTTTCGATGGTTTTATTAGTTTATGTGACATAAACTCTTTGATTTTTTGATCATCTTATCATATCAATCTTTTCAGACGTTTTCCCTATACATGCAGTAGAATACGTAATGGAGTTTGAATAAGTATCCCCATTATTAATTAATTACTTAAAAAATTCTAGCCAAATCAACTGTATTGACTAAATTATTAAGAAGAAGAATTAAGAAGGAATGTTTTTTTTGCCAAAAATGTTACATTATATTGCGATTGAATAACACTGCATAACAAGCAATAAATCTTTCGAAGAATGATATCTGCAGACGGAGCGGTATCCGATCTAAGCATAGTTCCCGTTCAAGCTCATTAACCGTAGATCATAAACAATCCCCGATAATCTCGTTGGCTTTATCGCGAGTAATTTATACGTTTTATTTCGAACTACGAGATCTTTCGATACGTTACTATATGTATGCATGTATATAAGTGAGAACCTAGACCCGATTGTAGATACCTGACGAAGCGTGGGCCTCAATAATGTCACGATCTTTCCCCGGCTACCCACGCCATCACATCCACTCCTTCCAGCTGACCTCCCAGATTCTCTTTCGTTATGTAGGAACTTTCGTTTCTTGCAGAGTTCTATCGAATAGGAGCCGATGGGAATCCTGCATCTCGAGACGGCCGATATCAAGTTACGTTACTGATGCTTGGGTAAGTAGGATGATTTCGGAGTCGTTCGTTCCAAGTTCAAGATCGCGCTTTATTAAATTCCGGTTCCGGCGCGGAAACGAATGAATGGATTCCTATATACGTACATTTGCAAGCACGTTTGTAATGCATATATAATACGACCAGAAAGGGAAAGGCGACGTGAAAACGTGTCTTCTGTTCTTTTATTTCGGCTCGGCTTTTGTTTGCTCCCGACGTATATTAGGGGAATACCCAGGCGCGTAGGAAAACCTCGACATATTTTCAACGTTAAAATGCAGCCAAAAATGTTCGCAGAACGCGCAGATTCATGGATGTGTATTGTAAACGTAAATATTTGCCTATATTTTTCAAGGTTGCGACTATACATACTACGTAAGACTGTGATGACGTTATTCCATAAATATTATTCACAATTTGGTGCTAATTTTGCATCGGAGTAGACAAATAAAAATATTTGACGTGTGAGATTCGGCAAGGAATGTAGATGCGTACATGGTCTTCAAAAATTTCATTAAGCTGGTTAATAAACGCACATAAAACGGCAACCAAGTGTTTGTAGAAATAAGATTTTATTTAAATTATTGCAAATATTTAATAAATATGAGTTTTTTATTAACAATTCTAACAAAGGCACGTGGCTGATGTGATCAAAATGAAAGGAAAGCCTACAAAATAATAATTTTGAAAAGTACAGTAAGTCATATAACTACGGGCTTAGTTTTATTTGATTTTTTGTCTTTACTCTGCTTAAATTTACTTTCCTGGACCTAACGACTGTTCAGTTAATTATGTAAAACAAATAAATGCATGAAGTTGATGAAGAAACTCTTTATTTCGAAAAGTTGCAAAAAACATCTTAAACTTGCGTGTACACGACGACACTTATGTCTAAATCGGGCGTGCCCCCTGTTGACAATGCGAAGAAACAAGAAGGTCGTCTTGAAGACAAGTAGTGTCATAATGTCATATGCTCTAGATATGCTTGAAAATGCACGGAACTTGACGAGACCCTTCCATCGATTATCTTAGCAATCCTTGGCAATTTTAAAAAATCAATCTTTTGCAGCAAAAGAAATAATTTTAAGTTAAAAATAATTGTACTTCTTAAGTGTATGTTAATTTATAACGAGAGAGCATTACATTCTATCTTATCTTGTCTTATTTTGTCATCTGTCTTTTGCGTTTGCAATTAATTTAGCTTTTATATTAAACGAAAATCATTCATTATCTTCATAACGTTGCTTCCTTTTCGCTCAGCAATTGGTAAGTGAAGGCCTCTCAGTATTATTTATATAAATATCCAAATAATGCTTATGACTGAATACGATACGTCCCTTTGGGAAGCGTATTTCAGTAGGGGAGTTCACAGAGAAGACGATATTAAAGGATATTCTATACGATGAGTTTATCGCGCATTTTCCAAAGCTGGACATTCTACTTGGACAAACTCTTCAACAGCACATTCTAACGTTTTTGAGAGAAAAGGGGTGTGTGCAAAGGAAATTCCTCTGGAAAAATACAATTCTCACCGATGGAGTTGTAGATGGCCCTAACGGCAATCATCTGCACAATCTGGTAACATTCCACATTAACCTATATGTGTGTGTAATTGCAAATATTTTAGCATGTTTTCCTTTTTTGTGGAGTGGTTGTTGTTCTTCGGTTTTTAGTTTAAGAAATATGAGAGAATGTCCCTTGACGCTTGTAGTAGTCGTACAAGCGTCAAGGGACATTATGGAATACACGGTTTAATTATTTTTAAGCGATTATAATTAATTTCTCATCCTTTGATAACGGTTAAATCAATATTTATTATGGTCTTTCTGTATATAAAATAGGATATACATTGTTTTAAACAGGAAGCCAAAAGTTGTCAGAGCAATTATTTATCGACCGAGATATTTTTGGTTCCTAGACAACATTCTAGAATTCGTTAAATATACCACATTTGAGATGTTAGGCGCTTAAGACGCGAAAGGCATCTGGGAAGATGAACATCACATTCTTAAGAAAAACAAAAATAAATCTGTGTGTAGAAATTCGATAAAACAGCCATATTGTTAGGAAATTTCACCTTAATTTAGAGCATTTAATGACAAAAATTGACATACTTATCAAACAAGTTTCAACAACGTGTTCCTTTACACATGCTACTTTTTTATTTACACGTTTCAATAACGGCCTTTCGGTAACCCTCGATGACCAGTTCTATACCATTCGCAGTACTAACGGAATTTTCGCAATGGATAAAAAGCACCTGGTGTTTTCAGGTGTCGTAAACTGTCAGTCTCGTTTGCTGTCGTTGCTATTAATCTACTTGCAATATCAGTTGCCTTCCGTTAGTAAAACCCATCTAGTTAATTTGAAAATGTAACGAACTTATCTTGTTCCTTTTCTCTTCTTGCCACAATGGCGTTCGCTACATTTTTCTGTCACTAAAAATTATTTATAAAAAAAAGTTTATAAAATGATTTAGTATCAAAATTAATTAAGGAGGAAGCTCTCTAGTATTAAAAAAAATGTGTATCTAAGGATATCGATAGGTATTGTTTGCACAGCACAATTTTTTGGAAAATGTTGAGATGAAGAGATTAATGCAAAAAGATTCTGTTAAGAATTATCGATGTACGCATGCTAAGTTGGTTATTACTAATACCTCAAAGTTGGATAAATAACTATTCTTGTGAAGTTTTTTCCTTAATTCCAAACAATTCAAAGATGGAACATAAAGAACTGCAAAAAAATGAATGTATAGGGTTTATATATGGGCAAATTTAATTAACGTCGCACCATCTAAATTAACAATAGTGCTCCAGTAACTCTGATTAGCCTGCATAATTAAAAATATTTTGCGCGCGACAAACTTATAGAATAAAATATTTAAATTTGAAACAATTTGTTGGTCGATTTTATTTTTTTTTAAATAAATATTTTTGCATCAATTTTAAGTTTTCCTCACTTCTAGTATTCAAGTTTTGATAGATTAAAAATTTATGAAAATACCAAAATATAGATTTTTTTCAAATTCTCTTCCACATATTGTAATTTCAGGAACATCACAGATGATGATTTCCTTATTTTCATTTTCACTGCACCAATTAAATAGGGTGTGAAGCTAGGTCGAATTAAGCCTGTTAACAGATTTCTAAAAAAAATATTTCTATGCTAAGACTAAAGCCTATGGTTAGGAGAAGTACTAAAATTCGGCGCTATTTTTTAAGCAACATTTCTTTCTTTACACCGTTACAGACCTTCAAATACTTAAATGTAAATCTCGATTTGGAGGACTTTCTGTTATTCTAGTTTTCTTTTAGATTTGAAATTGAAAGTTAATGGCAACATCAATTAACATAGTCGCTGCGTCCATGGGAGTACATAAATCCCACGCACGTATGTGTGTACATCAAAATTATGTGACCTTAAATAGCGTGTGTATTTGCTAATAGTATAACATGGAATATCCACTGCAAATATGTGGCAACAACTAAATGAATAACTTGAAGTATATCATTTTTTCAATCCAGAAGTTCATTCTGACAAGATTGTTAGGCTAATAGTTTTAATGATGTATTATTAGTCGCTCTAATGATCCAATTAGACTTGCAGCAAATCGCAGAGTAGAAAAGTAAAAATTGTTTTGAAAATGGAACAACTGCTAGTATTGTCCCATGCAGAATTATAGTTGTATAATTCTTAAATAAATAACTATTAAACAATAGTGTAGAAATATGGCAACTTAACCTATTAGATACCTATTTACAAACAAAAGTTTTGCGGTTGCTAATTAATCCTAAAATTTGATTAACGGGCTCGTAAAAGTTATTCTTCCCTGCATTTAATTGCCATTATCATAAACAGAGTTTGGCATAGAGTGGGATGACGTCAAGGTTAAACAGGAGCGTACAGCCCTGTATGCAAACTTTTTGATAATAGATACACAGGCCAACAACAACGATTGCCAAAGATGTTTATACGACTTCATATTACATTACATATACTGCTGTTCAGTGAAGTTCGGTCATACAATAAAAATCTATTATATCACACTATATACAATTATTAATACATAAAATTAGAAAAATATTAAGCATACACTCCTTTCTAAGGGATTAAAGCCATAAATTATTATTTAAAGTAGAAATATTGCGACAACCACAATAAAGTCCCTTTTATTATCATTCCAAGAATTTCTCGGAAGTACCGATCTTTTGAAACGGGTCGTTTGGGAATTACTAACGAACAATACATTTAGGAAATATACCGCAGTATCATTCTTGTTTATTTATCACAGGCGTAAAGATATAAATTTGCTTCATTTTACTATTAAACGTGAGTTGGTGTGCATCTGTCGTTTTTGCGCGACAGTTTTAAGAGAATTTACTTCAAAGTGGCACATGGCAAGCCTACCAGTATAGAAAAACGTTCACGCATTATTACGCTGTTTGAATAAGGATATTCGGGGCGACAAATTGCTGAAAAAATAAATATGAGAAGCTCAGCAGTAAATGACATCATAAAGCGATATCGGACAACTGGAACTATAGAAAATCGTGTTCGTCCCGGAGCATCTAGGAAAACAACAAAAGCTGAAGATTTGAGAATTGTATTATTAAGCAAACGCAATAGAAAATTAACAGCGCCACAAATAGCAGCCGAAGTAAATCGCGGCCGTGAAGAAGTTTCGGCGAGTACGGTAAAACATTGTCTTCAACAAACGGACCTTCATGGACGCATTGTCATTCGAAAACCCTTATTACGTCGGGGCAACAGAGCAAAACGGTGGGCCCGTTCTCATCTAGACTGGTCGTTAGATGACTGGAAACACGTGCTTTAGAGTGACGAGTCAAAGTTTGAGGTTTTTGGACAAAATTGACGAGTTTATGTCCGAAGATCTAAAACCCGAAAGTGATCCCGAACTGCATTGTGCCTACAGTGGAGCAAGGGCGTAGTTCTGTGTTAGTGGGGATGTTTCTCCTTTGCTGGGACGGGAGATTTATGCAGAGTGCAGGGTGTAATGAGGAAGGAAAATTATTTTGCAATACTCCAGAATCATGCAGTGCCATCAGGATTGCGTATAATAGGCTGTAACTTTACATTCATGCATGACAACGACCCAAAAAACACTGCGTTAGTGTGTAAGAACTATCTAAAGGAGCAAGAAGAACAGCACACCCTGAAAGTAATGACATGGCCCCCACAAAGCCTAGATTTTAACCCTATAGAATTGTTGTCGGATGAACTGGACAGGAGGATCCGAAAAATATGCCCAACTTCCACAAGAACATTTACGGAATATTCTGCAACATGAATGGATTAATATTCCAGAATCCGTTTTAACAAAACTTATCGAAAGAATGCCTAGAATAGTTCGAGCGGTGATTAACAGCAAAGGAGGTTTTTTTCGATGAAAAAGAAATATAATGTTCAGTATGTTATATTAGGCCAGAATAACTTTTTATTTATTTATTTTTGTCTTTTTTACCTGTACATACAATAACATTGCATTTTGTTTTTAGTTTCATTTGTTTCCGTAACCTTTTCATGTTTTTTACTAATCGACCGAACTTCTCTGAACGGCAGTGTATATGCAAGCAAGAAATTTAGAAACAATTTACATTTCTACTAATTGGTTCTAGTTTTTGAAATAATATACAACAAAAAACAACAAAGTTTTCATTTTTTCCGATTGTAATTTTTATATCACGATAAACGAGAGTTTGCCCACGTCATATAACATGTTTTCACGCACAGTACCATGAATCGCGCTGGTACCGACAAAATGATGTAGCATCTTGAGGTGCGCTCTCAACCTGGGGCTCATGAAACAATTTATTAAAGCCTTATTTAAAGAAAGGAAATGCTTTAAATATATTTGTAGACCGTTCTCCAAAGTAAGTTTAGAACAATTAAAGGCTGGAATTTCTGGTGGTCATCAAATACGACTTGAATTTCCCAAAAGTAATGATTGCTTGGTGCTCTCTTGTTACTGTGCTTAAGAACTTCTTGGGTAACAATAAAGTAAAACACATTATGAAGAATTCGTATGAAATATGCTGGTTAATTTTAGGAGAATGAAATATGAGCATTAAATTATAGTTTCTGCGCAAATTTCCGGAAAATCTCAGTGAATTTAATGAAGAACAAGGCGAGCGACTACATTAAAACATAAAATCAATGGAAGAAAGGTATCAAGGATGATGGCAGACCATTGTCGAAACCTGCAGCGTGATTGTTTTCAGGTCCAACTCAATAGAAAATCATACCTTTTCAAAAAAAAGTATTATCATAAAAATTAAAGCCAATATGATAAAATTGTTAGCAAATATCACCAATCTAATCACCAATACTAAGCTACCCTGCAACTCTAACGAAAACAATAAAATCACCGTTGGCTAGTCTAATAAATGCTCGTTCTTTCCATAATGCAACATGTGTAGAGCGATAAACAATAAATAAATATTAAATAATTAAAAAAAATCATCGACTGAACAGAGTACTCTATCTAGTAAGGTGGATCTTAAGTGTTTTTTGAAGTGTACATGAGGTAATTGCTTCATAGTTCCAGGTATGTGGTTGTAGGTTTAAATATACTGGTGTATTACATCCTTTGAATCTTTGGTAAGTATATAAACGGTGCGGTGTCCTGTGGTAGGTATCCTTTGGATCATGGACGTGGACTAATCCGTACTTACTAAAAAATTCATTGTAATTCATTTTAAAAAAGACATTCCAATATATGTAAGGATGGTAAGATGAGTGTATTGTGATTTTTTAAATGTACATTTGAAGATTTTGATCTATTGAGTTGCCCCAAAATATCACATCATATCTGGGATTAGAGAAGACACGTGCATAATACGATAACATTGCAACTTCCACAGTGCTTCTCAAAGTATAGACCTGGGAACAAAGTTTACTTGATAACATTTCAAGATGACTTTCCCAAGAAAGCCCAGAGTCCAGAATCCAACTCAGGAAAATCGCTTCCGGAGAACATGTAAGACCGTTGTTATTAATCTTAATACTTATCAGTTAATATATTAAATTGTAGTAATTTATTTGTTTTTTATGTTTAAACGTAAATTGTTGTTTGTAAACCAATGATAGCTTTAGAGAAGTAGTCGTTTGTAAATTTGCATTTGATTCAATTCGGAGCACCGCTGACGTATGATCTGCAAACAGAACTGTATAGTTTTCATTGGTACTGGGTAGATTATTGATGTAAAATATAAATAAGAAATAATTCCTTCCATTCCGATCTGATCGCTCTAGCATGGCTATCATTGGCAGCCACGCTTTGGTATCTTATTGATAAATACGATTTTATCAAGTCTTCGACAGCCTAAGATTTTTAGTTCTTCCAAAAGCAACTTATGTTCAAGACAGTCGATTGCTTTTGCTAAATCAATTAGGACAGTTGCATGTGCTGTAGAGCTACTCCTAACCAATCCATTCTGTTTATGGCTTAAGATATTAAGGCTTGCTTGCAAAATTTGTAATCCTCTTACCAAAGACATAGATCTAAGTTCTTGAGATACGGACATCGCTAGACTATCGGCGCAAATTCTCAACAGGGACGTCGGAATCTCATCATAACACACAGTAGAAGTTTTATTCAAGGTATATATTGCTCGAATAATTTTATTGGGATCGGTTAGATGCAGCGAAAATGTTTCAAAGAGGTCATTTATTGTTGTTTCTGCTTAATTAACGTGCTTTGACAATGGTCGTCAGTTATCTTAACACAATAATCATTGATCTTATATAATGGTGTTTCCTTCGCTATTTTGAAATAGGTTTAAGAGTAAAAGATTGTTGTTTGGCCTTTTTTCCTTGGATATGATGTACAACATTTCATTCAATTTAAATTTTAAGAGTGTCGCAAAAATAAATATATTCCCGTTGTGTTACTCTTTTATTCACCATTCCCTCATATAATTGCCTTTCTATTTCTGTTAAGGCCTTTGTATGATCTGTAACCATTCTCTCTTTAATACAACGGTTACAATTCACTCTATTCTTCTGTGCTTGTTGGTTAATAGACGTCTATTATTTGTACAAAATGTTCGTAAATGTTTGCTCTAGTCTGTTAACGACAGTAAAAACAATAAAGCCTCTCCTAACAATGTTTCATTTTTTTTAGCTTAAAAAACATAAGGGGACACTATTTATTATATATTATATACTTGTTCCCATCTTATTTTCTTTTATTTTTTATTTCTTTCTATTATTTTCGGATGTTTATTACTAGACATCTTTTAATTTTATGTTTTAGTGTTTTATTAATTGATCTAATAATTGGCAAAAGTATAATAAAGAAATATTTATTGTTAAAAGTACAACAAATAAATGGAACGTCCATCGCTATAGTACATTTCAGTTTTACTTGGGATGGCATATTGATATTTAAAGATTTTTAATATAGGAGTTTATTTTAAATTATCATACGATGATCACGCCAGTTCTATAATCGTTTTCATGGTTTATAGCTACATAAATAAGCTACAAGATGACTCATCTCACTCGTAATTTAATAATTTACCACGTTTTAAAACTAATCTCATTTTCGACATTTACAAACTTTCCTTTCCCATCATCTATTTCGGGTATTTTTAACAACTTCAGCAAATATTCTTACCACCCTCTTCATTTTAGCAGTATCTTATTCTGTTCTATATTTATTTTCTTCTCTTCTGCTCCGAGTTAATTATTCCTCAACAGATATTTAGGCTTAACTTGCCTAAAATTGCGCACCCTGCTTCGTTTTTAATTTGGCCCTTGGTATTCAGCTCTATTTTTGTGACTAATGAGCCGGCTGTTCCTTCTTGCTTCGCTCTGCGTATCGTTATATTCGGAAGACTGATGTTATGTATTAAGAGGGTACTTTTTGTGTTTGCATGCTTGAACTAAATCTTAAATTTAATTATTCTTTGTTATTCGCAAAAAAGTGTAATTCGAATATGGAGTTTTCTTTTTAATGTGATGATCGTTGCTTTCCGATTTTATTGAAAAAACGAAGTGTTTGGTACCGGAGGACGTAAGATTAAAGATGCGACAATTAGCAACTTTAATAGGAGAAACCACAGAAGTGTACAGAATTCTACACGAATATTTTGAAATGATAAAAGTTAGTGTAAGATGGATCTCACGAATTCTTTCGCAATTCCAAATGCGTGTACTTATGGAGACGTGCGAGCAATATTGGGCGGTTTGTGGAGACGAACCAGATTTAAATTATTAATCGACTTGTTACCGGAGATGAAACCTGAGTCCACATTGTGATCCTGAGTTAAAACCAGAATCGCATACCACTTTGGTATAATAAGGGCTCCAGTCCTCCTGAGAAGTTTAAAGTCGGCATTTCTGCAGGAAAATTAATGGTAACTATTTTTTGGGATTGTCAAGGTATTTTAATGATTGATTATCTAAATAAGGGTAGTAGTGTAACAGGAGAGTATTATGCCAGCTTAATACAATACCTCAGGGATTCTATTGAAACGAAAAAGCGCGGGAAACTGACGCAAGGTGTCTTGTTGCTCCACGACAATGCATCAGTCCATAAGTCAAGATTTTCAAAAGCCACCGTTCCTGAATGTGGTTTTATGGAAATTAACCATCCACCTTATAGTCCAGATTTAGCTCACTATGACTATTTTTTTGTGGACGACAAAGATATTGTAGCGGCTTATATTAAAAAATGAATTTCTATTGTTCTAATCTTTTTTTTTTCATGTTTAGTCAGGAAACATACAAACGACGCCACATTTCAGATAGAAATACAGTAATAAAAAGGTGTACACTGCCGTTCAGAGAAGTTCGGTGGATTGGTAAAAAACATGAAAAGCTTACAGAAACAAACGAAACTAAAAACAAAATGCAATTTTATTGTATGTACAGGTAAAAAAGACAAAAATAAATAAATAAAAAGTTATTCTGGCCTAATATAACATATTGAACATTGTATTTTTTTTTTCATCGAAAAAACCTCCTTTGCTGTTAATCACCGCTCGAACTATTCTAGGCATTCTTTCGATAAGTTTTGTTAAAATGGATTGTGGAATATTAATCCATTCATGTTGCAGAATATTCCATATATGTTCTCGTGAAGCTGGGCATATTTTTCGGATCCTCCTGTCCAGTTCATCCCACAACAATTCTATCGGGTTCAAATCTGGACTTTGTGGGTACCATGTCATTACTTTCAAGGTGTGCTGTTCTTCTTGCTCCTTTAGATAGTTCTTACACACTAACGCAGTGTGTTTTGGGTCGTTGTCATGCATGAATGTAAAGTTACGGCCTATTATACGCATTCCTGATCGCACTGCATGATTCTGGAGTATTGCAAAATAATTCTCCTTCCTCATTACACCCTGCACTCTGCATAAATCTCCCGTCCCAGCAAAGGAGAAACATCCCCACACTAACACAGAACTACGCCTTTGCTTCACTGTAGGCACAATGCAGTTTGGGATCACTTTTCGGTTTTAGATCTTCGGACATAAACTCGTCGATTTTGTCCAAAAACCTCAAAGTTTGACTCGTCAGTCCAAAGCACGTGTTTCCAATCATCCAACGACCAATCTAGATGAGAACGGGCCCACTGTAACTGTTTTGTTCTGTTGCCCCGACGTAATAAGGGTTTTCGAATGGCAATGCCTCCATGAAGGTCCGCTTGTTGAAGTCGACGTTTTACCGTACTCGCCGAAACTTGTTCTTCACGGCCGCGATTGACTGCGGCTGCCATTTGTGGCGCTGTTAATTTTCTATTGCGTTTGCTTAATAACACAATTCTCAAATCTTCAGCTTTTGTTGTTTTCCTAGATGCTCCAGGACGAACACGTAGTTCCAGTTGTCCGATATCACTTTATGATGTCATTAACTGTTGAGCTTCTCATATATATTTTTTCAGCAATTTGTCGCCCCGAATATCCTACTTCAAACAGCGTAATAATGCGTGAACGTTTTTCTACACTGGTAGGCTTGCCACGTGCCATTTTGAAGTAAATTTTCTTAAAACTTTCGCGCAAAAACGACAGATGCACACCAACACACGTTTAACAGTAAAATGAAGCAAATTTATATCTTTACGCCTGTGATAAATAGACAAGAGTGATGCTGCGGTATATTTCCTAAATGTATTGTTCGTTAATAATTCCCAAACGACCCGTTTCAAAAGATCGGTACTTCCGAGAAATTCTTGGAATGATAATAAAAGGGACTTTATTGTGGTTGTCGCAATATTTCTACTTTACATAATAATTTATGGCTTTAATCCCTTAGAAGAGAGTGTATGCTTAATATTTTTCTAATTTTATGTGATATAATAGATTTTTATTGTATGACCGAACTTCACTGAACGGCAGTGTATATTGCTAAATGAGCTAAAGATGAGTATTTTAGAGGGAGAAATGGCTAAAGAAAAGCAGTAAGTAAAAAAGTAAAAAAAAGTATTTAAATAAATTTACGTAGATCATTAATTTCCAGCTTCAATTAGTCATCGACCATTATCAATATTGATTTACTGCGCTTCGTCGTAGCCTTATCAAAGTTTACAATAATTTAGATAGAAGTTTAGAATGCATTCCAGCGGGTATCGGCAATATGACGAACATCAATTCTGTAAGCGCAAGCTATTCCATTCATTCGAAGTATTGTATCATTCTTTGAAAACTTACTAAACTACATAATACAAATTAAATTGAAAATGATGCACCGGGATACTGCCAATTGCATCCATTATTATTAAGCTGTAATGATGACTGATGACATAAAAC
Source organism: Oryctes borbonicus (assembly GCA_902654985.2). Classification (NCBI taxonomy): domain Eukaryota; kingdom Metazoa; phylum Arthropoda; class Insecta; order Coleoptera; family Scarabaeidae; genus Oryctes; species Oryctes borbonicus. The sequence continues at coordinate 14,243,373 of LR736860.1, read as the reverse complement.
CTGAGTTTACCTGTGTTGCATATTGTATACAAAGACAAATTTTCCAAGAAACGTTAGAAAGCACCATCATAGAGTGTCTGTCTAATATATTTCTGATGTTTAATTTCATTAAATTTAATTATAGACCTCAGTGAGTCACAAGGATTTCTTGACATACATATATGCTCACATTTTAATTTCGATAAAGGGGCGATTAATGATTGAATTATTTTATTTTCTGGCTGGTTTGTATAGATAAAAAGATGTTTTAATAATTTAGTTTCATTATGCATAACATTTGTAGGTACACCTAGGTGTTATGCATGAGAAGTTTTATTTTTAACTACATGCAGAAAGCGCTGGTATATGATATCTATTCGTAAGTACACTCTAGCCGGCCGGTTATATTTTAACTTCGAATCTTTGAAGTCTTTGATAGCGAAGAGCTTAACCTAAATTTCTAACTAATAATAGAATGCTTAAATATGTTTCCGCTTAATTGTTCGACTCTAAACTAATATAAATGTTAATGTATTCATAAAAGCAAAAGAATGTTCGACTTTCAACGGGCGTATTAATTATACGAATACCTGACCAGACACAAAAAGAGAAGGAATTCCAGTGTACATATATTCCCAGAAAAAAAAAAAGTACGGGTATTTAATATAGGATATTAATGAAAGCACGCTTTGCATACCTACATACCTCTATTTATCATTTATCATCGCAACACACGTATGAAATGAGCGTGGTTTTTTTAATGTTAATTTTAGAGGTCAGGTGTTAATAAGAGAAAAACCAATTTCTGGCCTCTAGGCTCAAAATTAACAAAACCATAGAAAAAATGCTTGTCTCCGTGTGTACTCCGTCTTCAGTTTTCACATTTGACTCAGATTATCACATTAGCCATTTAGGCTTTAAACAATAACTTACTTGCATCATTACTCTTGAATATGTCATACGTAATATGAAGTTTCTGCTTTCAGTAGCTATAATCAACATAAAAAAATAATCATATTGTATTATTACATTATTACAAATTTTATGCAAGAAGCTGAATAAAATACTTTTGGATTTTCTTAGCAAGGGCATCATCTCAAGATTAAATGAAAAACATGATAAATGAACAAAACATTGATATAAACGAATGTTGGCGAAAAAGTATCACATGTGTCATAACAAGTTATTTAAGAATGACGCTTCTTATCGAAGATGAATCCACATTCAGTAATTCATATATAGAATTGTTTGTAGTCAAGCCGATTAAAAAAAAAATTGGTAATTAGGAAATTATGTTCGTTGGTCATAGTTTATTCTTCGCAGACAATTAGTGAATATTAGGTTATTCAAGGCCAGGCTTTAATAATATTGACTTGTTTTCAACGTCTTTTAAGATGGTAAATTTATTTGAATTACGATGGTCTTCACGCAAAGGCGTGAAGGATATAAAACATATAGCATCAATCCCTTTTTGATATAATTTACTAAATTACACTGTCCGAAAATATGCGAAAGAGAACACGGTTATGTCCAATATTTTTCGGCACCTACAATAGGAAGACTTAATTTACTTTTCGTGAATGAAACGTAGCCTTGAAATTTCTTAAAAGCACAATGAACTAGCAAAAATATTTTGGGAACTAATTTCCGGACGATCTGTGGAAAGAGTCTAAACTTGGTGAAAGTATTAATTTCGTAGGTTTCAAATCGTAAAAATATTGTTACGACAACGGATTAACAACTAGGGAATTTAAATTTGGATTTTATGTTAAGCAAAATAGCAAAAATTTGGGAAGGAATATTTTTAATAGATTAATAAGTTTATGAAAAATAAATCCAGATTAATAAACGTATGAATCCATACACCATCTACTACTGTTGATAAAAGTAGGTTCCGCTATTGGTTCTACAAATTATTCAGAAATAACAGCAACCAATATTTGTACTGGGCGTTAGTGCATAACGGAATAACATAATGAAGAGTGTAAAGTAGGAAATGAAGATCACATAACAGCACACGCTGTACTTATTAGTTTGTAGTTCATTACTAACATTTATATGTAATGTAAAAGAATCAAATAATAATCAAATAAAGAAGATATTATCTATACCTAAAGAGAATAATAACATTAGTTGTTTTTTTATATTAATTGAAACATAAAGTCAAGCGATTAAGATTTCCATTCATAATGGTCCTTGAAGCAACTTTTTCACCTCGTTCTTTTTTTTCATGTTACTAAACAGGTCTTAATTTTTAATTGTTATAAATTTCGATATATCACTGATTAAATCGACAGCATTAATATAAGGTTCAGATTTCGCAAGAACGCAAGAAAGCCTAGATATCCACGTACTATATACATTTCGTTATTGGTATGTATGTGTACCGTTTACATTACAAGAAACGATTAAGCGTTATTAAACGAATTAGGTTACATGTAGGTATGTATGTTTGCTCCGGATTACATGTTTTCCTCGAGAATTGGGAGTAATTGTGGCATTAAATGTTTCTGTGTGTATATAACGTAAATATAAACTGCGGAGACTATTATGTAATTAAGCAGACGACCGTAAAAGTCGACTCGACATCAAGCTAGTTCGCAGATGTCATTGTTATTTTTATGAGTTGTAATTGTCCTATACGAGCTTCAGCCTTATATGTAATTATGGATGGATTTGGTGGATACTCACGAGTGACATTAAATTGAGGCGGTGCTAAATATGACTGCTTTTATGAATGTCGATGGAACTACATTCATAAAAGCCGCTAAAATTAGTTAGAAGTGCTTGTTGAATTAAAGATCTTTTAGAAAATCGAATAGATGAAGAGCCATTGCATTGAAATTGAATGATTCAGCATTAACTGAAGAACTGAAAGTTTAGAAAATGATTGGTTTTATATAAACTGCCGTTCAGAGAAGTTCGGTCGGTTAGTAAAAAACATGAAAAGGTTACAGAAACAAACGAAACTAAAAACAAAATGCAATTTTATTGTATGTGCATGTAAAGAAGACAAAAATAAATAAATAAAAAGTTATTATGGTCTAATACAACATACTGAACATTATTTTTTTTTTCATCGAAGAAACCTCCTTTGCTGTTAATCACCGCTCGAACTATTCTAGGCATTCTTTCGATAAGTTTTGTCAAAATGGATCGTGGAATATTAATCCATTCATGTTGCAGAATATTCCGTAAATGTTCTTGTGAAGTTGGGCATATTTTTCGGATCCTCCTGTCCAGTTCATCCCGCAACAACTCTATAGGGTTCAAATCTGGGCTTTGTGGGGGCCATGTCATTACTTTCAGGGTGTGCTGTTCTTCTTGCTCCTTTGGATAGTTCTCACACACTAACGCAGTGTGTTTTGGGTCGTTGTCATGCATGAATGTAAAGTTACGGCCTATTATACGCAATCCTGATGGCACTGCATGATTCTAGAGTATTGCAAAATAATTTTCCTTCCTCCTTACACCCTGCGCTCTGCATAAATCTCCCGTCCCAGCAAAGGAGAAACATCCCCACACTAACACAGAACTACGCCCTTGCTTCACTGTAGGCACAATGCAGTTCGGGATCACTTTTCGGTTTTAGACCTTCGGACATAAACTCGTCGATTTTGCCCAAAACCCTCAAACTTTGACTCGTCACTCCAAAGCACGTGTCTGCAATCATCTAACGACCAATCTAGATGAGAACGGGCCCACTGTAGCCGTTTTGCTCTGTTGCCCCGACGTAATAAGGATTTTCGAATGGCAATGCGCCCATGAAATCAACGTTTTACCGTACTCGCCGAAACTTGTTCTTCACGGCCACGATTGACTTCGGCTGCTATTTGTGGCGCTGTTAACTTTCTATTGCGTTTGCTTAATAATACAATTCTCAAATCTTCAGCTTTTGTTGTTTTCCTAGATGCTCCAGGACGAACGCGATTTTCTATAGTGCCAGTTGTCCGATATCACTTTAAGATGTCATTTACTGTTGAACTTCTCATATTTATTTTTTCAGCAATTTGTCGCCCTGAATATCCTTCTTCAAACAGCGTAATAATGCGTGAACGGTTTTCTACACTGGTAGGCTTGCCACGTGCCATTTTAAAGTAAATTTTCTTAAAACTTTCGCGCAAAAACGACAGATGCACACCAACACACGTTTAACAGTAAAATGAAGCAAATTTATATCTTTACGCCTGTGATAAATAAACAAGAATGATACTGCGGTATATTTCCTAAATGTATTGTTCGTTAATAATCCGCAAACAACCCGTTTCAAAAGATCGGTACTTCCGGGAAATTCTTGGAATGTCAATTAAAGGGACTTTATTGTGGTTGTCGCAATATTTCTACTTTACATAATAATTTATGGCTTTAATCCCTTAGAAAAGAGTGTATGCTTATTATTTTTCTAATTTTATGTATTAATAATTGTATACAGTGTGATATAATAGATTTTTATTGTATGTCCGAATTTCACTGAACGGCAGTGTACAAAGGGTAATTGTTGAAAATTCTTCGCCGGTACGTATTTTTATTTGTTTCGGTGAGGTTAAGTAACTCAAATTACATTTTAGAGTTGCTAATCACCAGCTCTGGCTTTAAGCGATAATCAGTACCAGTCTTGCGATCCCTTCGAACGTTTTGAAGGAAGACCGCGAGAATCTTTTGCAGGGCATTTTATCGCGTTACGATAGGCACAGTGCCCTGAATCAAACAAGGAAAACCGATTTAATGGATCTGATAGTTAAAGACATTTTTAAAAAGGAATTCAGCGAGCATCTGAGAAATAAACACTTGAATTTTGACGTTTCCTAACTTAATTAATTAAATATTAAAGATTAAAACACAATTATTCAACTTCAGTAATAAGTACCGTTACGATATAATCACGTGTATTATTTTATTAGAATTACTACATAGCGGCGAAGGTGGCGACTCTGATGCGAAGGAGAAACCAGCGTCATTTCAGTGCAAAGGGAGACCAGTTTATAAAAGCTATAGAAATTTTGTCGTAACTTTGTCGTTAGTGATAGTTATATATTTTGTATTAAAACGCATGCTCAAATAAAGTTTAATATTTGTCTATTTGAGGTTAATAATATTTATTAAATTATTTATAATGTTAATAATTATAATATTTCAGGGATTTCGTGGACATTGTCGGATTTGGCCCAATATGCGATTTATATCTTGGCATTTAATTAAATTAAACTGCTGTACTATGCAGGAAGGTGGTATCTACATATCTGTTAATGTTATGAAATCAGTATTATTTCGCTTCCATTCTAATAAAATGTTGATTGTCGAATTACAATGATAATACTTTGTTTGTTCCATCGAAAAAGTAACTTAGTGCCGTATGCTATGCTAGGAAGATTACTTCCGCACATAGCATCCATTTTAGGAAGTCCAGATTTAGAATTCTTAATAAGTACTTTTCTTTACAACGAAATTGACTTTCATTCATTGTGTTTAGGAAATATTTATTTGACTGTATCGAAAACTTCAATTTCTTTGACGCAAAGTACATTGTTTTGAACGAGAAAAAGCTTTTTATCAGTATATCGTTTCCTAGAATGATTGACATGAAAAGAAAATGGGTTGTCAAGAATGATCGGTGGAGAGCTGATACCAATAAGTGCACATTAAATATTTGTAGCGAAGTAATAGAATCGATGAATACTTTGGGGTAATTCGAATCTATCTAGTGAAAATGGAAACGCACGAATACCTTGAAGGCATCCGCGTCAAGGTTTTAAAAGCATGCTCCTTGACATTGCTAACGTAGTCGAGTCTATGACGACTTGTCGACGTCGACGTCTTGGCATAGAGTTGATTAAATTTTGTATTGTGCTGGGATCGATTTTCTACCTTTTCTCCATTAAAGCTTTTAATTTGTTCCTGTTCATTGCCTCATGAATTCGTCGATTTCCAACACTTCCCACTGATTTTTGATTGACTTCAAATTTGGCGATTGTGAAGCCGTTTGCAGTATGTGGAGTAGACTACAGGATGGCACCATTTAAAACAAATATAATTTTATATTTATTTTATTTAAAACATTGTACTGTAGGTAATAATAATAATGAATAAAATGTCCTCAAATAGCACTCAATCATCTGCCAATTATATTGGTTCCAATAACTCTTAATAAATGACTCTTATGCTGGTCTTTTGTTACAAATGCAAGTGCTTTGAAAATAGTTGTATTCGATGTTGAAGTCAATATCTGTGGAATTTACGGTTGACAATGAGGAACCATGAATTCTCGAAACGGTTGTTCCGATTTAATTAAATTATAACTTGTGCGCCGATACTTTAGTGTTATTTACCATACAACCCCGCAGTCCTTATTTATAATGTTTGTATTTTTCTTTTCTTATATCCCATTCTAATTCAGCATTTAAGGATGCCGCTCTAATCTAGCATTAAAGGTTGGTCGACGATAGCATAAATCATCAGCAATAAGCAGACGCGGTTGTCTTACATCATCTGTTTTTACAATAAAATGTATGGTAATTCTACTATTCGTGATACCGTGTGAAAACATTTTAAGGAAAACAACTGGAAATTATATAATCATAGTAAGGACTGTGGCGTAGTATGGTAAACAACACATAAGTATCGGCAACCTCCGCACCACACAGGTTTAATTAAATACATAATAATTAATCCGGGACGGCCGTTTTTAAACCTGTATGGTGCAGAGGTTGCTGATACTTATGTGTGTTAATTGGAAATTACAATAGAATAAAGTAAAATAGGTGTATTATTAAATTATTCTGGTATACATATAGCAATGGAGTAATAATTTTGTTATTGATTTGGTGAATTTGTTTCTCACGAAACTTATAGACTTGGTTAAAACGTTCGGAATAAAAAATTGTAACCGATTCTTTTTTTGTGTTCAAAGTATCTTTAATTTAAAATAGGTTTCTTTTTACAACCGTTTAAAACGTTATTAAAACAGCAAAAACATATTTAGAGTTCTCTTTTCCTCCTATCCTGGTAGATTACAATTTCATTATTTCTGTTGTATGTTTGGGGTCATTATCCTATTTAAGCGATGGAAGTTTTGTTTTAAGATGTTTAAGTATTAATATTTGTCGATTGTACCTTTTAAATTGAAAGTTACCCATTCCATTTGCCGCGAAGCATCCCCATTCTATTGCCTTTCACTGCAGGTTGCATATTCCTCGTGGCTTTTCGAACACTACTTTATGGTGTTCGGTTCGTACGGAAGAAAGTGTTCAGAAAGCTAGGAGAACTATTGAAACCCCGCTGTTCGTTATTAGTCTCAATAATAATATTTGCAGGAACTGCAGCCACATGCCTTGTTTTCTTATTAACAGGCCTTAAATTTATAAATAATCAATAACTATATATATTTTTTATGTTTAATTTAATAAAATGTTAAAATAAAGTTTGTTATGATTGATAATAAAATTATTTGTTTGTTTTATTAGGAAATGGTCTCAGATATATCGTAATACTATGAATTATAAGCAAATATTCAGTTAATTCCGTTTTCTATGAACTTATATGGGATGGATGTGATATTGTTTATCTTTAAGATATAATATGTTATTTTAGATTATTTTCTTCATAAAAAGCATATCAGTTCGCACGTATCTGAATTGTTAAGAAACGTAATCAATTTTGAAAATTATGAAATATGCATCAACTATTCCTACCAAAAATAAAACAATAGTTAAAATAATTGCTAATAAAAAAACAATGTTATATAATAGAGGAATTGCTAGTCATGCATACTATAATTTTGTTTTATCTATTTATTTTGATATATATATACAGTGTGTCCACGGATTTGGTGCACAATGGAAAAAACTTTTTTATTCTACATTTTATGAAAAAAAAGTTATTCTTTACGAAAGTTTTTGCTTGCCTTAAAACCATTAGAAAACATATTAAAATGCACTGATTACCTCCTGTATGCATATAAATGTGTTTGCTTAATTTCAAAAATTGAACTAAGTTCAAAATATTGTTGATAATCGTATTGCCTTGAAATTCTGTTGACATTTAATTATTTGTCTGCTTCAAATTTAAGTGACACGACATTTGTAATCACAAACGATCGCAATGATGTTAACATTGCAACAACGAACTTATTTGATTAAGTGTTATGGAATTAGTGATATTTCATATCAAACAGCGATCAACAAATTTAACGTTAAATTCCTCGGCATTAATATCGCTATTAATCCTTTGAAAAAGCTTATTAAGAAATTTGTTGTTGTTCGAAAGAAGAAAACAAAGAAACAATACAATGAAGGTGATGCATTAACTGTTCTAGCTATGGAATTTGTATTAAAAGATCCAATAATATCACTACGTAAAACAGCGGCGGACTTGGGCACAAACAACTTATTGCAAAAACCTTTAAGGAAAACAAGCTTCATCCATTCAAACCCAAATTTATTCATACTGTGGAACCCCGGGACAATGCGTTTAGATTAGAATTTACTACTTGGGTTGGAGAAAATGTTATGGAGGATCAATTTTTCCATCATAAAATTTTGTTTACGGATGAAGCTACTTTTACCACTAATTGTTATGTGTCATCTCAAAATTGCAGATATTCGGCAAAAGAGAATCCAAATTTTCGTATTAATCGGAAAAACCAACGTTATAAGAAAGTAAATGTGTGGTGTGGAATTTTATTCAATAAAAATTATTGGCCCCTTTTTTCCAAAATAATTTAAATCAATACAATTATCCAAATAATTGTTACATAAATGTTACAAAATTTACGAACAATAATTAGTGAGATTGATATAAGAACAATTAGGAACGTTTACAGAGAATTTAAGTATAGGGTGTAAAAGTGTGTGGAAGTAGGTAGGGATTACGTTGAATAAATTGTTTGTTGTTTTTTATCACATTCGAATTTATTTACATTAGAAAATATTTCATAAAATCTTATATTTATAATAAAGAATTTATTTTAGTTAACCAGAATATTATTAAATTATTTTATATCTAAAAATATGTATAAAAAAAAACTAAAACATAAAATGTATCAACGTTCACTGTTGTATAAGTTTGCACCAAATCCGCGGACACACTGTATATTTGTTTGTCATATATTTTTTTTACACATTACACTCATTTATATGTACATTTTATCTATATACTATACTTATGCATTTTTATATATTTATATATTAATTAAATGACGATTTTTTGTAATGCTGTTATTGTAAATATATGTACATAATAATAATAATAATAATTATTATTATTATTATTGCCGTAGAAATATATATGAATGAGAGTGTCTGATTAAAGATACGCTAATCACATAATTTGCGGAACTATGTATTTGCAAACATTTCTACGATTGCAACCAGAGATCAACAACTTAATCAACCAGAGAATTAATGAAAGTAATAACTTTTAAGTTAGACTACTACATAACCAACATATATAGACGCGTGTTTCGCTGTGTAATAGCTCATCAGTGCACATTTGTGGAAGGTGTTAGTTAACAGATTAATTGTGTGTATAAATACGGACGACGTCGTTACCGTCGGTATTATCTATACTTTTGACATATTTTGTACATGAGTTTCGATTATTTGTATTCGATGTTGTTATACTAGCTCTTGTCATAGATACCACGCGAACACAAACAACTTTATCGCTTTTAAATATTATGCGTTAACCTATTTCGTTCATTGTGCGATACCACAAATTTTAAAGCGGTACCATAAACAAAATTAAACGATGTCTAAGTTTACAATTCTCAAAGTTTATTAAATGCACATCGAAAATAAATAAGAACATCATAAAAGATGTTTATTTGGAAAGGCGATGGTTTACAAGCTACCATTTTGATATAAAAATGTGTTTTATATTTATAAACTGCAAGTTTTAAACTGATTACTTTATTGCGTTTTATGTATATTCGAAGATATTAGGAGGTGCAATAACTGTGGAAGATATAAACCGAGTTAACAGTTTGTTCGATGTGTAGCAGGAAGATATGTTGCATTTTAAAGAAGAACGCAGAAGGAATATATAAAATTTATGTTAATGTATTTTACGTTAACGAGGTTGTAAATTTTGAACCTAAATATTATCGAAAATGCACATATAAAAATATTCTAATCTAATATTGCGGAACCTGTCAAAGATTCTGTTTAATCAAAGCTTTGTAGATCGTTATATCAACCGTTATCAAATGTTTATTGCTTTGTAACTTGAGCTATAAATGCTAAAAATAAAAGCTTCTAATTTTGTTCTATAAAACTAAATGGAAACTTGCATACATCGTTACGTCTCTGGCATGTTCAAACAATGCATTCTTACGACTGTAAACTATTAAGATTCTTTACATTTACCGTTTCCAAGTACATAGCAAAATACAACGTAATGGTTTTTCCTTGTAAATTTAATTTGGTGGGCAATATTCACAACTGGTAAAGTAACACTAGATATGTTTACATTACTTTTTCGATGACGTATACATTGAAATTCACTTTAGACTTCCTGCACAAATTTTCTTCTACCAACTTTTACGTTTGTGAATATATTCACCACAAATTTGATATTGAATAATTGCTTTTAAGAAAAAAGAATAAAATTAACTGAAAAAGAATCAATCTCAAGTTCAGGGCCACTATTCTATGCTCTTTTAATAAAATAAGAAAGTTTAAAAGTTGTTTAAGAAATTACAGTTATTTTTTTCCTAATACGTTGCATTGAATTTATATGGGCGGCATAGGTGGGTTGTTGTATGAATATATTTTTCAGCTGGTATTGGAGGTCATTATTTGCAAAATTAAAGAAGAAGGCGGATGTGTTGGCCTTGTTTATTTGCCGTGTCGAATTTTGCAGTGGTAAAGATTATGCGGTTAAATTCAAAATTGTTTGTTGTCACGGTTAACTATTCTTCTTCTCTTAATGAATAAGTTATTGTGAAATCACTTTACTTACTTTGCATCTAGCTGGAAAGTTGTAATTGACCGTTACATCCGTGTGATTTTGTAACAGAGCGAGTTAGAAATAATTTACAGCTGATTAGAGGTATGTACGAGTAACCAGGTACCCAAATACAAAAGAAGTTCTAGGCCTTCAGTTACAAGTAATAGAAGAATGTTTCAATTATGAATTCAATTTGATGGATAATAAAATAGAACGGTCTATTCTAAATTATTCATTAAGTTGTCAATGAAATCTTCAGAGAAAGTTTTCAGCAGAGATAGAAACCGTCCTAACCATCATTCGCTTGCTCCAGTACTTACATATTTACGGAAATGTGAATGCGGTGCAATCGAGGGAAAGATTCAAATGCGAATTCGACTTCAAAATGCAAAATTCGACAAAATGCAGTCATTATCCCAACGCTAATATTGGATAAAATCGTGAACATTAAACATATCCCATTGCCTTGAATATAATTATTGCAAAGTTTATGGGGTGGAAACAAAATGGCGCCTACTTAGTTCAGCTACTGTTGGATTAAAATCTCCTTAAATATGTAAGTTAGCGAGAAACATTTAAAAGAATCAGAACGGCAACAGTTCATATTGACAGACAATCGGTAGTTGATCGTCAGCAATGTTCGACATGATGCAGCCCTGAAGAAGCTCGGTGCGATCGAGAGCGAAATGTCGGCATATGAATGCACACATGACGCAGTTTCAACCTGAAAAACCTTTCAGAAAAGATTCATAAACACAACCTAAAAGGTTTTCCAAGAAGCAGTTTAATATGGTTTTGAAATGATTTGGTAACCACATTTAAAATGTTATGATGTTGTCATTAGTTGTTATTTGTCGTCATGGTTATGGTTATTATTTAAAGGTTTTGTAAAATTAGAAGTTCTTTTGTGAACATTCACAACTTCGCGAAAACTATCGTGCTTCTGTATTTGGTCTTAGTTGGAACGGTTGAAAAATTCAAAGAGATTTTACTCTTCACGATACGAAGACACCAACAAGACATCGAAATGGAGAGGTTCTAAATTTATCAATTTCATATTGATAATATTGTGAACAGAAGTCTGGATCTTAATAAGCGTCGTGAGTTTGCTGCTTGGGCTTTAGAGCAACTTGAAACGTATGATAATTTTGGGAAAAAAGTTATCATCTCCGATGAAGCTTATGTCTACGTGAATATATTAAGAAACAAAATTGTCACAAATTGTGATTGTACGGTGTGGTTTATGGCATCATCGGACGAGGCGATGCCACATATCACGCTGCTAATTCCACTGTCGACAAATTCCGAGAACAGTTTGGTAAAAGGATAATTTCAAGAAATGCCACTGTTAGTTGGTGTTTAAAAAGTTGTGGTTTGACTCCCTTCGTTGTAAAATAATCGTTCTTATTGGAAAAACCTTTAAAATGTAGAAAATCTGCAAATTACAATCTTTCTCAAATTTTTCAATTATATTTACTATTTTGTCTTAAAATAGCACATATTTTCAGTGTAAACAGGTTATGTTTCAAATTACATTGAAATGGTTTCGGAAAATAAATACAAAATAAAGTTTTATTTTTGTCAAGGTTCAATTCTAGTGAATACAATCGATATTACCATCAATGGAGAGATATCCATGGGTTTGAATAAAATATTCTAGTTCAATGTTACTTGACATTAAAACCATTCGTCATAAATAACCAGATATACATACATACATTCATATACCATACCTAACATTGAATTAATATATTACGTATGAATAATAGACCTTGAAAACAATACCTTTTATTTACGTTTGTATAAGTGCGTGCTTGTATACGTGTATTTAGTTTACGTAGAGGAAACAATACATAAACCAGGAATCAGAAACAAAACGCAACGCCCGGTTGATTTCAGGGCAAATGGAACAAAAACAAAACACCAACGAACATAAAACAAAATAGAATCGAAAGCCATCAGACCGTACATCCTTCAAAAAGCGCACCGACAAACCAAACCACTATACGCTTCATTTTTATGGTATGATGGTCACCGGTTGAACCTTGCATTCAAATCCGTTACATTACATTTACATGAGAAAGAACCTACGCACAACAGAAAAAAGTAAGCGGCGCAGAGAGAGATTATTATTACAAGATTGGGTGATACAGAGGCCCACTTACCTTAACATGTCAATAACACGTCGCACTTATTCATTGAGGACTTTCATTTTTCACTTGGCGCTGACGATTACTCTTATAAATAAAAAAATTCGAACACAATTTTTGTTTTCAAAAAAACAAATATTGAAACGTCGATTCCGATATATTCACGCGCGTTTTTGATAAATGAATCGGCGAATCTAAGGAAATTCCCTCGAAAGCTCAGCTCAGAGCTTTTAAAATCCAGCGTGCACTGTTACGCGAGAAATTGGCGGTGCCTTAAGAGACACAAGCGATACACACTTCCACAACGATGGTTGAGCGCGATCTGAACGCATAGAATTGTCTCCTGCGCTGTATGTGTACGTTTTTTTTTCTATTGGTCGCTTTAGTACTTGCGTATACCAGTTTTATTCATTCATCGGCGTGTATTGTTTGGGTTTTTTATTCGTCCTTATCCGCGATAGATTGCAATCTACGATACCCGATTATGAAATCTTCGGACAATGCCCAGACCATGATTTACGGTTTTAAACTTTTTATTTTTCAAATTTCGAATGTTTTACGTAAATTCTCTGGCTCAATTTGAATTTTCGAATTTTTCAGAACTTTTCAGAATTCAAAATATCGAATTTTGGTTTCTTTAAAAAGTTTTCTTCTTTGCTTATGAATTTGGATTGAGAAATTAAAATACAAGGGCTATTCTCTTTCTACTGAAGCAAACTAGCTAACTCTAACGTTGTTTACAAATTTAATTGTAGTGAAAGTTATCAAATAATCATAATTTTAAAGTAATTATGGAATTAAATAAAGAACATTATCAAGCTGTGATTTTTTTACAATTGCAAGCATGGCTTAGATCATAAAGAATGTTTTAAGGAAATCTTTCTTTTTCTCTAGCTGTCGTAAAGCGGTGTCACAATTCATCTCAACCCTTTTGTAAGATTTATTGCCGTGCAACTATGATTTTTTTCAAAAATTTGAAAAGAAACAACTTTCACCTGTAGCACATGTACTCAATCGAAAGAATACGATGTCCATAAACTAGGCCAATGTGATAGAATGGCTAAAACAAGTCGAATACATCGGGAAAATCAGAAGAGATTGTCCTCATCTGAAGACGTGGTGAACGAGTCCCTAAGCAGAGAATATTGATCTTATCCGAAACGCGAGTGAAGAAGACCAGCATGTTACCGTTAGAAAATTCAAGCAACCTTGAAGATCGGTGTGAAAGCAATTGACACCATTTCACAGAAACATTTGATAATAGGTAAGCTTTGTGGCTGTTGGATTTCTTAAAATTTGATATCAGTTCAAAAAATAGGGAAACCGTATGGCATGGTGATGAAACGTGGGTGTACGGCTATGATCTTGAAAGGAAGCAACAGTCGTTAACTTGGATCTTTGAAAATAAATTGATCTTACAAAAGTTGTTCGAGAAGAAGGCCGAAACAAAAAGATTGAGGTTGCCGCATTTATTTTTGAATTAGAGGACATGCGTCCACTGTAGCACAGGAGCATTATTCTGCTGTTTCTATTGAATGGTGCATTATAACTTATTTGTTTCAAGTTCTCCAAAATGTTCCCGAAAAACATCCGATCATCACACCAAGATAATGCTCGGATGCACACCGCTTCTCCAACGACTGAGTATTTGAATCCCTAAAACATGAAATAGCGAGTCATTCAACGTATAATCCAGATCTAGCCCATTGCCAAATCTAACAGTTTAGTTTCTAAAATAAGAAAACATATACTAAATTATTTCATTTCGAAACATTACCTGTTCCACCAATAAAAATTCCTTATTACATCGCTGCAGATGCATTTCTTTATTAACTGTGTTAGTTAACTTTAATTACTTCTTGTTCGGAAGTATGCACATTAAAATAAACGAAAGAGTTCCGCGTATATTACTTTATGCCAGTTTTATGGTTGTTCCACATTTCACGGAAGGTATGCAGTAATTTAACTGAACCTGTAATAAAGTAATGGTTATGTAGGTATGTAATCGATTGCATGTGAAACTTCTGAAATTGAAATTCTGTTTGCGATCTATCATGAAACTGACGGCGTTTTGTCGATAAACTTGCATTAGTAATGAATTTCGCGTTAAATCGCTATTCATATCTTAGAATGCTGTGCATGGAATTAAGGAACATGTTGGAATGACTTACATAATTTTTATTTTTAGAAATAACCAACCAACAATGGATTTGTATTGTCGCATTTGTTACAACAACTTCTACAAGTGCATGCACAAATAGTTTACAGAAGCACAAGAAAGGTTTTCAATCTTGCCGAATGTAATTTAGTTACACGATTTTAAAGATATTTTAAAGATTATGTTAATGAATGCAGATGTTTAAGAATTCCAATCCCCTTTTTTTTTAAATAAACATCTATTAATTGCTTCAATCTTAAGCGTCCTTAAGATTGTCAAGAATTTAAAGGACTACAAATTTATCGGTAATTTATTCTCACTAATTATAAGCGTAAGTATGGCATCTATCATATAGATGTACTAGAAGCCACTTAATCTCGTGGGAGATATTTCACTAGTGAATAAGCATTTAAGAAAAAACTCTTTAGTCTCAGGGGAGTAGTATACAGTGAGGGACCAAAATTTAACTACACACACAACTTAAAATGAAAATAAAGCATTTTAACACAAATGTAAGCATGCAATTTATATTTCAATAATAAACAGCAACGAAAGCTTAAAAAAATTGTTTTATCGCATAGATAACAGCAAATTCACCAGAAATAAGAAAAATACGCTGGACAAAAGTTTAAATACAATACAAAAAATGTTTATGTTGCAACTTTTGTTTGAGTTTTTCCGCAAGAGCTACCATTCTATTTGCTGATTTAAAAACAAAGTAATGGCCAAAGGACAGCAAACAGAGGTTAGTGTAAAAAATGTATTTATTGAACATTTTCAAGAAGGCAAATCCTACCGAAATATGGTGAAAGTCTTGAATTTGTCATTGGCAAGTAGAAAATAAGCCCAGAATTGGACGACCCAAGAAACTTTCTCGCCTTATCCTAAAAGAAGTGGGCAGAAATGCAAAAATAAGCGCACCAAAGTTAGCCGGCAGTATTGCTGCAGTATCGGGCAAGCATGTTAACGCGAAAGCTGTACAAAGAGCTTTACGGGATAAGGGCTATCGGAACAGAGTTCTACGTAAGAAAACCTTTTATTTCTGACAAAAATCGGCGGCTTTGTATAGATTTTGCAAACAAGTACTAGGATATGGATGAGGAGATGAGTCCTACTTATAGATGAATCTAAATTTAATATTTTAACACTTCAAATAAAAAATGTAATAGCTACCGTTAAGGTAGGTAAAGTTTGGGGGGCGGTTGGAGCAGTTGGAGTAGGAGAATAATGGACTGGCACCTGTATAAAAGTATATTGGAAGAACAGTTGCAGCCTTCTGTGGATAACTTGGGTTTGGGAAGAAATTGCATATTCCAACAGGACAACGATTGATTACTGTATTACGCTTCACGCCATCCCCAATTACCGGAGTTAAATCCAACAGAGCACGTTTAGGAATTGGCTCGAAAGATTGGCAAAAGGCAAAGAATACCTTAAGGCCTGGTCAGAAACCACGATATTTGAAACAGACAACTATCTATGCCACGTCGTCTAAGGGCTCGGGGCGGACCAGACCAATATTAATCTAAGTTTACGTTTTTCGATTTAATTATTCAATTAAAATTAGCCAAATGAGATATATCTTTTTTATTGTATTTAAACTTTTGTTCAGCATATTTTTTTTTTCTGGCGAAGTTACCGGTATCTATTCCACAAAATATTTTTTTTTAGTTTTCATTATTGTTTATTATTCAACTAATAAGTACACTACATACATACATTTGGGTTACAATGCTTTAATTTCATTTTAAGTAATATTTGTGTATTTCAGCTTTAGTGTATTTAAGCATTAGTCCCTCACTGTATGTATTTTCCTGCCGTTGGGAAAAGATACTTATATGTAATTGAGAAGATTGATAAACGCGCTGTTCGTGTTAATTGAATGCAGTAAGGTTGAAGTTAGAATTCGCTACCGTCTAAATCTTGAAATTTATATATTTGCTTTCCAAGTAAACATAGGTCGTTTGATTAATTATATCTCGAAATTCAGATTCGCCAGCCTAACACGTCCTTGTCCATTTCGTCTAATGATGATGAACAGTCAGCTATTCATTTCAAAGTTATAAGTAGAGATGACCAAGGCAGGTGAAATTATTACTTTTTTGCGGCGACTAGACAGACTCGTTTATATTCTTCTCATAAGAAAGGGTTCGCGTTGCCTACTGGTTTCCCCGAGAATCGACAAAACACGAGTCTCTCTAGTCGCTGTAAAAACGTAATAATATTCACCTGCCTTTGTCATCTCTACTTATAGGTGAACGTAAGCATATACAGTGGCGGCCATGTAAATAGCACAGGTAAACTGATATGGATGAATTGATACATTTGTAAATGTTAACAAGTGATTTATTTAACTTAGCTTAACAAAAATGTAGTAGATGGCATGCAGTTTATAATAAACACACAATATTTTATAAACTTCAAGATAAACAAATTAAAAAAATTAATATATTATTTTTTAAGTGGGCATAGAAATAGCACATTTAATAACAATAACGAAATACTGTATTATTTTTCTCCTTTTTTGCTTTTACATTTAATATTTTGTCGGAAACCCTTTACAAGCCAATATTGCTGCACATCTTCTCGGCACACTTTCAACTAATTTTTGACATCTCTCTACAGGAATGTTATGCCAGGCTTCTTCAATAGTATTCCATAATACGTCTAATGGAGATTTGGACTTTATAACAACCTCAACGTCCCACCATAGATTTTCTATAGGATTTAAATCAGGGCTTTGTGCGGGCCATTCTAACACTCGAATTTGTTTCTCCTCTAGCCACTGATTTACGGTTCTCGCGTATGTTTGGGATCATTGTCGTGCATTAAACTCCAGGTTACTGGAAGAAATTCATCAGCATATGGTTCCATCACGTTTTCTAAAATGTTGCGATAAACATACTGATCCATTTTGCCTGCAATTCTGAACATAGGCCCTACACCACGCCATGACATAGAAGTCCATACCATTACCCTTCCTCCACCGTGTTTCAATGTTTTTATAGTGTACCTAGGGTTGAATCTCTGATTGATGGGTCGTCGCACATACATTTTTCCGTCAGACCCAAGTCGGTTGTATTTGCTCTCATCTGTCCAAAGTACAGATTTCCAGAAAGAAAGCGGCTTTTCTTTGGGCATTTTCGCAAACAGTAATCTTCTTTTACGGTTTTTATTTGACACGAGTGGCTTTCGTACTGTATGTAAGTTAAATTCCTTCAGCCGACGTCGTATTGTTCTTGTCGATATATCAATATCAAATTGTTTATTAAATTCGGTTTTTATTTGTGTAGCTGTGCCAAAAGGATCTTCTTGACTTAATCGACGAATAAAGTTGTCTTGTCGTAAGGTTGTTTTACGAGGCCTAATCTTCTGTTTCTTGTTTTCTAAAGTTTTTTCCGCCTGAATATGTTTTATCGCATTTTGTATTAATTTACGTGAACAATTTAATGTTCGTGATATTTCTGAAATTGATATGCCCTTCTCTTGCATGGTGCAAATTAACTCTCTTTTCTCTGGTGTACAATATTTTCCTCGTCTCATTATACCAACACCTAAATTTTTGTTATTAATAACACGTTAATTTTAAAACTGGTAAGTACACCACTTTTTTGGTACAAAATAACTCGAACCGTAACACTATAATAAGATTCCGCTACAGAACCAACAACTGTGCTATTTATGTGCCCGCTAGAAAAGTGAAACTAATTTATTTTTTTTGGATTGAATCCCGAATTATTGTTCTGGAATACGTAGCTAGGGGAAGTACACGCAACCTTCTCGGGGACTCTCACGCTAGTTTAATAAAAATTTAAACGGGAACAGCTTGAGCGGTTAATTCAAGTGAAATTTGATGCCTGTACTATTTATGTGGCCGCTACTATACATGGCTCATACATTTTATTTGCTGTTATAGTATGTTTGCTTATTTGTACTTTGGTAACATTTATTAAAACCTAAAACACACAATTTATTATCTATTACGTAGTTATGGTGTATGATTTGATTTGGCAAGTTTGGGAATGGTTTTAGACATAATCCAAGAATGAGATACAAATAGACCTTGTCCATCATCCTTGTCCATGATCAATGGAAATTCTCTACTATGTGTATGAAAAACTGCATGAAAATATACTTGCTCTACATTGCAAGTTTAAAATGCAACCATCATAGTTCGACATAGAAAATAAAGTTTAGAAAAACTCGCAAATTACTTAATTCATATGAAACTTTAGTTTGCCTTAAAGCTGCTATTACCCGTTCTACTACCACTGTTAAAAACTGAAATTAAAAACTGAAATAGGTAGGTAAAACACTGAAAAAAAAAATACTATATTCAAAGCAAAATATCTTCGTAATTGAGAGATATGAGAAATTAAATTAAATTAGGCAAAATTATGGAATAATTACAATAGATTTAAAGCAATTTACTTTTCGAAGAAATCCTCGGACAGATCAATTTTATTGCTTAAAAATAAACATTTTTACATCAATTCCCTCTCTCTCTGCCCCAGCGATAAGTTAGGATTTCTTTTTATTTTGATAAATCATTTAATTGTCTAAATGGTACCAATACTTCACCCATCAAAATTTTCGAATAAGAATCATTTAGACTAGAAAATTTTATTAATAACAAGCAAAGATAAATTCCGTTATTGAAGAAATGAAATGATTGTTAACTCAAATGTTCAAAATGTCGTCCACCGGACTCTCGATAATAAAGAACCCTCGACGTCGAAGACGTCAGGACTAATTCAACTCATTCTACACCTAATTCTAGTTTTCAAATTTTCTAAATTTAGTGGCCTATCAATATAGATTTTGGATCTTAATTATCCACGCAAGGAAAGTAAAGGGGCTAAGATCTGGAAACCTGGTGCTTCGTAGGGCTGGCTTTGTGTTGGTCCTCCCCCACCGATCCACCTACCAGGAAAGCAGTTGTTTAGAAACTCTCGAACAGGACATGCAAATCGCGGAGGTGCATCAGCTTGCTGAAACCAATTATCGCCAAAGATAGGATCATCTTCATTTGGAAAAATTTCTGCATGAGCTGTACCTTTTAATTGCTTGTACTACTTGAAAACAATTTTGATTAATGTAAAGCTAAGTTAGTCTTTTGTATTCTGCAATTTTTGCGCCATCGATCTTATTGAGTTTTAGGAATTTAAGTAAATACTCTATGGTTTGTGGAATCGATACACCGGGGAAGAATGAACAACCATGGAACGATACTAACATTTCCGCATCTTCTAACTCAATATTGTTTACCTTATTTACAAAATCTAGCGAATTTTTTACTCCTGGAACCACCAAATTCAAGGAACACATCAAGTCTTATCGATTTGATAGAATAGAATCATTTGATCTACGGTTAAAACTGAGGATCGATGCATCTTGCGGAGTCTGCCGATGTATGTTTTGCATATTTTGGACGCCTCTTAACAGTTTCATAAATAAATTCAGTTGCAGCAAAGTTTCGTATAGCAGTAAGGTTCCTTCCACCGTAATAAATAAGCAGCGAGATATACTGGTTTAATGCGTTTCAATTCCCCTCGTTCAATAATTGCGTAGATTTTCACTATTTTTTGTTTCGTAATAATTCGTGAAAAAATTAACTTAATGTCAAACAAACAGTTAATATATTGCCGTTGTTGGATTCAAAGATTATTATCCATTTTGCTATTGGTTCTAGTAATCCATAAATGATTTCAATTTTTAACATCATTAGTTAACAAAACCTGTGAAACGTAATAAACCTTCCGTTGCTAATAAAACACATTAAGGCGATTGCGGCGGCAAGTAAATGGAGATTTGCGATAAAATTGAAAATTACCAATATTACCGAACATTATTATATGATATTATGTAGTTTTACTGAAATTACCGGTAACCGATGCAATATTACCGTTAACATGACAAGTTACAGATGATATTGGAGCAAATACTTCAATTAGCACTTTCAACACCTTCCAATTACTCAATAACATTTGATTTCTGTAAATAACTGTACGACATTATTAAAGAAAATTATACTCTTCTTGGCGCTGTGTTGGTACTCGGTATTGTTTGATTACTATTTTAATGTTATACTTATATAGCAATTACTATCACTACTTCTCGTTAGATTTTGTTTATTACCAATTAAAAAGCTGTATTTGGTACGATAACTATGATAAAAGGTTTCAGGTCAATTCCTAAGTGATATTCTTTGAATAAATGGTAGCGAGTGAAGAGTTTCGAATACATGTAAATGAATTTGAATGCATAAATATCCAATGAGCCATAATTGTTCTCCATTTACATTTAAAGAAATTGCCAGACGGGATCGTTTAAAAAAATTTCTATTTTAGGAGGTACCTACAGTTTCATGGCGTTTTTGTAGTTTAAACTAATGATGGACACAAGGACTGTGGCGTAATATGGTAAACAACACAGTAAGTATCGGCAACCTCCGCACCACACAAGCTTAATTTATTATATAGTAATATAATAATTAGTTCGGGACCGAATCATTCGGTCACCGGTTGATGATGAGGACCATTCGTGTCCTCGAAACGGCTGTCCCGGATTAATAAATTAAACTTGTGTAGTGCGGAGGTTGCCGATACTTATGTGTTGTTTAGTTTAAACTAGTTTATTATTGTTGGAAAATATGATTCCATTAGCTTCATTTACCGGGTTGATAGAAAGTTAGTCAACAGTTATGGACAGTCTGCGTAGTGTCCTAATTGATAAAATTTTGGATTTTATTCCAAATGCATTTTGTAGAAGTTACAATGTTTATTTCACAAATTTGTAGAGCTAGAATGATTCATCTCTTCTTAGAGATTGTGAAAAATCAGAGAAATGTTGCAAATGTTTCGAAACATATGTACTGATCAAGCCGCTACATAAATATATAAAGGTGCAATACATTTTGAGTTGGCGCTAAAAGGAACAGCGTTAAATTCCGAACTGTATTGCGAGCAATTGGATCAGATGTACACTGCCGTTCAGAGAAGTTCTGTCGGTTAGTAAAAAACATGAAAAGGTTACTGAAACAAACGAAACTAAAAACAAAATGCAATTTTATCGTATGTACAGGTAAAAAAGACAAAAATAAATAAATAAAAAGTTATTCTGTCCTAATATAACATACTGAACATTATATTTTTTTTTCATCGAAAAAACCTCCTTTGCTGTTAATCACCGTTCGAACTATTCTAGGCATTCTTTCGATAAGTTTTGTTAAAACGGATTGTGGAATATTAATCCATTCATGTTGCAAAATATTCCGTAAATGTTCTTGTGAAGTTGGGCATATTTTTCGGATCCTCCTGTTCAGTTCATCCCACAACAACTCTATAGGGTTCAAATCTGGGCTTTGTGGGGACCATGTCATTACTTTCAGGGTGTGCTGTTCTTCTTGCTCCTGTAGATAGTTCTTACACACTAACGCAGTGTGTTTTAGGTCGTTGTCATGCATGAATGTAAAGTTACGGCCTATTATACGCAAGCCTGATGGCACTGCGTGATTCTGGAGTATTGCAAAATAATTTTCCTTCCTTATTACACCCTGCACTCTGCATAAATCTCCCGTCCTAGCAAAGGAGAAACATCCCCACACTAACACAGAACTACGCCCTTGCTTCACTGTTGGCACAATGCAGTCCGGGATCACTTTTCGGTTTTAGATCTTCGGACATAAACTCGTCGATTTTGCCCAAAAACCTCAAACGTAATAAGGGTTTTCGAATCGCAATGCGTCCATGAAGGTCCGCTTGTTGAAGTCGACGTTTTACCGTACTCGCCGAAACTTGTTCTTCACGGCCGCGATTGATTTCGGCTGCTATTTGTGGCGCTGTTGCGTTTGCTTATTAATACAATTCTCAAATCTTCAGCTTTTGTTGTTTTCCTAGATGCTCCAGGACGAACACGATTTTCTATAGTTCCAGTTGTCCGATATCGCTTTATGATGTCATTTACTGTTGAACTTTTCATATTTATTTTTTCAGCAATTTGTCGCCCCGAATATCCTTCTTCAAACAGCGTAATAACGCGAGAACGTTTTTCTACACTGGTAGGCTTGCCACGTGCCATTTTGAAGTAAATTTTCTTAAAACTTTCGCGCAAAAACGACAGATGCACACCAACACACGTTTAACAGTAAAAGGAAGCAAATTTATATCTTTACGCCTGTGATAAATAAACAAGAATGATGCTGCGGTATATTTCCTAAATGTATTGTTCGTTAATAATTCCCAAACGATCCGTTTCAAAAGATCGGTACTTCCCCGAAATTCTTGGAATGATAATAAAATCGACTTTATTGTGGTTGTCGCAATATTTCTACTTTACATAATAATTTGTGGCTTTAATCCCTTAGAAAAGAGTGTATGCTTGATATTTTTCTAATTTTATGTATTAATAATTGTATACAGTGTGATATAATAGATTTTTATTGTATGACCGAACTTCACTGAATGGCAGTGTATGCAGCTTTGAGCGAAAGATGTCCCGTATTAGTTAACAGAAATGGCGTACCAAGATAAGGCCAGGACGCATACTGCTCGAAGAACTCTCCAGAAACCGGATGAATTTCATAAGTGTAGTTGCTTCCACATCCGGCTTATAGCGCCGTCCGATTACCACCTTTTTATGTTAAAGCCACTCTTTTGCTGCACGCGTTTTTGCCAACGTCATGAAGGTAGAAGATTCGTCGCTTCTAATCCAACAAAGTGGACAGGCGTGGAATCGAAAACCCTACCAGATAATAGCGGAGAACTATCGATCATAGTGAATTATATTTGGAATGTTAATTATCTCTGTGCAAAAAAAATTAAAAGACTTCTGCTCTATTCTGGTTCTATCCTAATGGAAGTAGGTATGTTTTAATCATCTACATTTACACCTAGGAAATGGGTAAAAAATCAGTAAAAAATGCACATGTACATAAAAAATGACGTAAACAGCGTAGATAATTCTTCGCAAAATGTGGGTCTTGCAACAAACACATCAGTCGCGCGATTAGTTAGTAATAGTAGCAGATTTTTGGTAGGTAATTCCGAGTACAGCCGTTGTATTTTCTCTAGAAATATGTAAATATGACAATCGGAAATCAACCAGCGCTGGAGCGGTTAGTACGGATTCTGCCAACAATTCTGATAGAAAATCATGTATTCTACGCGGCGTGTGTTATGCCCCCATTCTTGGTATAAAATATGTATATTTTTCCTTTTATAAATACAGTGTAGTTTAATTAATAATGAATTATTACGATACATATGAGTATGATACAATAAAATTGATCTTGATTCTATGTTTCCACTTGCTTTCAACATGTTTTATCGTCAAGATTTATGTTTTGGGTCGATTTGTTCGGTATAACGGGTATTTCGCCGCAACAAAACAATACTTCACTTGACTTCGTTTCTGATTCTTCCTCGACTATCTCGTCTTCAACATCACAACAAGCCTCATCGACTATATCTTTAATAATAGTAGACATAAACTCTTCTTTTTCCGGCCTGCTTTCCCGCTTGGTTATTATCTGCACGCCAACATCTTTAAAGTCCTGCCAATTAGGATCAATACCTGCGTTGGACATTATCGTTCCAACATCTTTGAATATACGCCTGCTATTTTTCTTCTTCAAATAAACGTTCGTGTCAGGATGGCTAATAGGTTTCGTGATGGGCTCCGGTCCTTGTAAAGGTCTTAATATGCTCCATTCGGATCCTTCTTCTTTCTTCTGTATCGATTCGTCAAATTGTGTTTCAGGTTGCTCGTGTTTCTTAGGAAGATCCGAGTAAAGCGATCTGTACTTTTTTGGAAGGTCCATCGCCACTCTTATTGCTTCTTTCAGGTCGACGACTCGCATTTGAACGGGCGGTTGCTTCGCAGATGCTTCCTCTACCATTCTTTTTATGTTTTCTACTCGTACCGCTTCATGTTTGTGTAGTTCTATGATATCCACTAACTTGACTGCAGCTTCTAAAATATGGCGGTAGAACACTTCGTGTAAGGAGCGTTTGTATTCTTTTAGTAGTAATCCCGACACAACGTCGCTGGAATCATCTTCACTAGATAGCGATTGCTTAAGGGAGACCTTGCTTGAATCTTCTGGATTTGTAGGCTCCGCGTCGATATTAAAGTAGAGATTCTCTTTAAGATCCACGTCGACACTTTCGGTTCTAGTAACGGATTTCTCTTGACTTTTGGGTTTTTTCTCAGTACCTTTGCTTTTCTTGTCATTTGCGTCTTTTTTCTTCGGTTTCTCCTTAGGTCCTTTCTTACCTTTGCCTTTGTTTTTTGAATCGACACCATTATCTGCAATACCGTAGTAAGTATTATATCTAGTTTTACTGTCTTCCAGTGATATGTCTTTAAGGCATTCAGCAGGAGGTTTTGCGTCGGCAATAAAATCTTCGTCGATACGAGGTGCTTGTCCTGGTAGCTCATAGTGAGTTTCTTCAACTCTCCCTTCGAAACCGTGGGGATTGTATTCAAATTGTTCGGGATACTTATCGATTTTACGTATATTAAAATCCGTCTCTGTGCGGTACACTTCTTCCAAAATCATATCGAACGCGATACATACAACTGTGTAGCAAGATTCGTATAAGGTTCTATTCCCATTGAACCACATCGTAAATTGTTGGAGTTTCAATAAGAGTTCCTCTAGTTCTTCCATCAAATTATTCCCGAAGGTTTTATGTTCTTCGGGTCGACTAATGACTGATTTAGATTTGATAAGTGATTTAGTAAGCGTAGATTTACTAACTAAAGATCTTTTTGCTTTCACATCTGTTGTTGATTTTATATTTGCATCTTTCTTTCCATCTTGAGCGTTTTTAATGTTCAGCAATTCTTCTATAAATGTTTTACGGTAGTTCAGGTCTTGCCGCTTTTTCGTCATTTCGCGTAAATTCTCAATGTTCAAATCCCACGATGGCGGAGCATCGGGTAAACGTATTTTTAAGTAGAAGTTTTCCAGCTCCTCCACGATATCTTTATTGTATATATATTTGGGGTGTCTTGTAACGGGGGTAAATTTTTGGTTCGCAACTTCAAATATGGTTGGTTTGTCGTAAACATAAAAAGTTGCAAGCTGATTCTTCTCGTCTTTAAGGTGTACGTCCATCAGTATATCTTGAAGTAAGTCACGTGTCACTACCTTACACGTTTCCGCTTCGATACGTTGCTTAATGTTGGCACACTTGTCGGATAGATCATTATAGGTAGCAATTCCTACTAGATTTATTACAAATGTATGTTTCCAAAAATTCGGACGAACTTGTAAGACTAGTTGCAGCGTATGGGTGAGAGCAAGATCTGTTTTTATACTAATCGGAAATTTGAAACTATCCTTCGGCAATAAAATCAATTCCCTTTTATTATAAAAGAAGACTTGTTCATCCTTATTTTCAACAATATCGCGGAATAGATTAAATTTTCTCTTTGCTACGAAACAGCACCGGAGAGCGTACGAAGTTCCATTCGTCAATTTAATAGTTTTAGTAAACACTTGCTTACTACCGATGTCGTATTCGAAACTCACATAAACTTGGACGTCATTACTCGCATGATTACATAACTTTAAATTGTCCACCATTAAGTAATCTTCTTCGGCGTGTATATTGACTGGTAACACAACGTGACCAAGTGTTGATACGTGTGACGTAGTCCGTGAAGCTAGTTAACAAATAGTTATTAATATACAGTGGTGGCCAATAATCTGGAATATTTAAATAGCTCTGAGAATATTGCACGCGTTGCAAGGTGCTCGGTACTGATTCTCAGGGCTAAAGTGGAAACATCAGCATTTTAATCTGACCTCCGATTTAATAGGAAGTCACTTTCAGCTTTGAAATTTTAAATGAAACATCCTGTATATTTTTTTATTGTAGTAGAGCATAATATTCCAATTTAAAAAATCTTGAGGTTTCTACGCCTTTCATGATTTTCTGGGCAACTGTTAATTTGAATTTGTTAAATTCGGACAATCGAGGTCTCAAGTGGTCGGGCGAAGCACAAGAAAAACAATGATTAAATTGAAGTTGTAGCTATCAAATAATTATATTTTCATCCATTTGAAAGAAAGAGAACGAATTGAAATTGTAATGGCGTTGGCTATGGATATAGTCGACGGATTTACCGCAGAATGAGCGATTTAGTTAATCGTAACGCGCTCCTTAGTTTGAAAAACGATAAAAACGTATCCGTTGAGCGGAACGGCTCGTAATTTATACAAAACAGGACGGTCAAAAAATGCCAGTAGAAGACAGTAAAACGTAAAATGTTGCTATTTTATTAGAAGAAGTACGAAAACCTTTACAACAAATTTTGTACATATTCACATCAGGCGACACTTAGGAAGAATTTAAAAACGGAAAAATATCGTTCGTATGAACCTCGTTTTGTGCAAGAACTTTTTGATGACGATTTCGATACACGGAAAAGAAATCCTGTAACGGTAATTGCAACAACGTTGTGGGAACTATGTTGTACTGAAAATTTACGGATATAATTATAGAAAGCTGCACTATCGTTAAAGTATAAACATTAGATAAATTTATCTGGTAAAAATTGAGAGAATATCATTACCTCAAAAATTTAGGGTTTTTTACAGGATTGCTTCACATTATCCTAAAATAAGTATTAGAAAATGAGTGGACTTGCAAGTAAATCATCATTTATCCGTACAGATGGTTTCATTATCGAAACCTACCTAAAAGCGTAAACTAAATGATTCTTTTCTTAGGACTAGACCTAGACAGTATTGGTTACTCACCAACAGATGTAGCAGCGAAAAACTTCGTTCTTTTGATCTACTTATATACTCAAATCGCTTTCGCCTTTAGTTCGCCAAGCTATCGTTCTCGAATCGAGCCCCGAGGTCGCAACTCTCTCAGAGTAAGGTCTGCAAATTTCCTTGAACGCTTGGAGTGGCGAATACACATCTATGAACACCGGTGTTCATAGGCATTCTTATAACAGAACACTGCATACTTTGTGGTAGCTGAATAAATGTTTTAATTTATTTAAATAATTGCCGCAATTTGTGTGCTCTATGTAATAGCTGCTAAAATTCGTTATATTAACATTTCAATTAGTACGATAGATACATTTGCACAATTGTTGAAGAATATGCAAGTTTATTGTAGTAAAATTTTGCTCCACCCTTGTTTGCCACAATATTGTCTCTATAATTCCTACAAAATGTCTGCGTCACGGATACTGTAGCTATTTGCAGCGGCATTTGCTGCAATTGTAAAAGTTATTCCAACATATTTTTCTGGGTAAACGAGTTAAATTTTCTGAAGCTATGGTGGAGATTTACCAACGTAATCCCAATTTTGTTTAAATGGCACGGTTCATAGGCATAATTGTCATTATTGGTTCAAAAATAACCCACACTGGGTACAGCGAGCCTGCACTCAACACTTGTAAAAATGAAATGTTTAAAACACGATTATCGGATTATCGAGAAACAGTTACCAGTTGCTATAACTATTCGATTTTAGATTTACTCAAAAATGAATTGAACGAAGGAGTACCATTGCAAGGCCCGCATCTTAGCCCATTGGATTCTTTCTTGTGGGGCTATCTAAATTTAAAAGTTTATTTCGAGCCACTTAATGTTCTTCTATATAAAATCGCTATTTTTTTCCGCAATGTTTAATGCGTTGTAATTATAACTAATAGCTTGATATATTTATTAGAAGAAATGTAGAAAATTAAACATTTTTAAAATTGGAATATTGTGCTCTCTCAGAATGTAGGACAATATTCCAAAAAGACAACATAAAGCCATATGGAATGTGACAAAAAGAAAAGAAGGAAGGTACTAACTAGTCTAGTGCACATAATAAACGTAACAATATAATGCACGATTACACTGGAACATTATTAAAAAATTCATCAAGGATAAGTTTTTAAGGTTTCTTTTTAAACTATAAAGTGTTTGTAATTGGAAATTTTGATGTTCAGATAGAGAATACGATTGGAAGTTAATGTAAGTCCATGATTCGAAAAGTAAAATTCAGTATTTCTCATTGTATAGTTGTGTGTAAGATTGTTTGATTTTTATTTTTATGTACATAAGTCGATAGTTCAAGGATACGCAGTTAACACTTTAAAACTTTTAAATATAGGTCTGCACGATGTCATTCGCGTAACACCAGCTACGACTCGAAGAACCGTCTTTTAGCCTTCTCACATGTGGGCTAGACCCCCATAAAACTATCTACACTTCCACACGAGACTCAATATTGCAGGTATACGTTAATTTTATTATTCCTCAATTTACTTTTTTTTTTAGGTTCTAAGTTAGGATGTGTAGATACTTAGGTCATGAATATGTGTATCTGCCATTTCGTCGCGGCTGAAAAGTTTCACGTTATTATCAAACAGAAGCTGCGATGATACAGCAAAGCATAAATATAATTACAGAAAAATAAAAAAATAAGAAAATGAAACAAAAAATGAAAAATCGCTAATGGTTTCAATGTCAGTCCATCATAGTCATCACAGTCATCATCAGTCCATCACATTGAAGGATATCTTAGATAGTAAATATTGAGTAGTTTACTCAATAACTCTGAAACTCGTTGTAAGCGACTCCATATGTAATTGTTTCATAGTTTCGGCCATGTTAGAAGCGCATACGGGATAGCTATCAGTTATTTTATAAATTATGAACTTCAAGAACATTGTATAAATTGGACATTTAAGTCAGTATAATCCGAGAGAAATGTTCAGTCAACGTCATTAAATGCACTACAAAGTACTTCTAAATCTGCATTATGAAAATGACATGTAATGTTAGCAGACGGAAAATTTTGCACTTCAGCTTGTACGAAATTGCAACTTCTAAACTTGCGCGATACCGATCCTCAATTACAAAGGGAATATCACCATGACTGACAGGAATATTAGTGCCAACCCCACTTAAGGGAAAACTGCTGACCCGCTTCCACATGGAGCCCGCACGACTCTGAACCTCAGTGGAAGAAGATCGGTTGGTCTCCGTGGCCGTGCTCCCCATATTAGAGAAATTTCCTTCTCAACCTTTGATGGGTAAAGGTCGGTATCGATCTCTCGGAATCTACCTCACATCTTGCCCGCCGGGGTCTGGGCTGCGCAAGCAACAACTATCGGCCTGACGGAGTCTAGGCCGCCCAAGCGCGACAACTGTCGGCCCCTCGGGGTCTAGGCCGCCGAACATTGGCAACTATCGACCAGCAACGGAAACGGAAACGTGTGTGCCAGGATGTTCGTTATGCAGAAATCTGGGATTAAATCAAACCAAGACGGCTAGCTCCAGACCTTAGGATCCAGACAAGGAGTTCCTTAGGATGAATATAAAGGATCCCAACCAGTATTGGTATTATGGGTAAACCCCACAGGGTAAAATATAAAAATATATAGGATGTTCCATCAAATTGAGGCGCACGTTACTTAATAAGTGGCACGAAATTTAATTTATATTATGTTTATAACTTATTTACGCATATCTATTAATATATATTTTAATTATATTTCTTATACACGTAGACCCAATTTTCTCAACACTCGGTGAACTGTAGATACGAATACGACTTTGCCTTATCTTTAATAGAGCATTGTAGAGTTACATCATACCTATTGTACACTGACAATGAGTCTTTATTGAGAATGAGTAATTTACTCATTGTCCAGGTAAATAGTTATCTTTTTCTCGTACATGCTTGCAATGGCATTTAAATTTAAGTGTTAGTACGTTGTCTTCTCGAATCGATTATCTTAGGAAATCTTGAACATTGCTGTCAACGTCTTTTGTGCAAAAGTTAATCCACTGTGCACGTATTTCCGGAGACTGTGTTATACTGTCTGGGTTTTGGTGTATTTAAGTGCTTCGAGTGAATTTGTATATAAATAAGCGACTGTTTATGTTTAAAAATAAGGCAGTTAAATATGTTTAACCAGTCCATGATCTCGCAGAGAAGAAGTTGTTAACGAAATAAAATTACCACAAAAATTTATCAAAGATTGATAGCAAAAGTGATATTATTTATAGCTTTTGTAGTTAACGTTATTCTATATTTAAACGTTCTAGAACCATAAGCAAAGATAAACTTACGCGGTATCAAAAATCCAGAATATTCGTCATGCGCTGTTGTAATTCCAACGCCTTTTACAAACAAATTATCTAGATCTGGTTTAAACGGTTCAACGATTTCTATTTGTTCTTTTAATTCTTCAACTTTATATTTTCTATACTCAGATTTATCCCAGATCTGTTTTTCGTTCCTATATCCAGTAGTTACCGCATCTTTTTCATGTCGAATAGCATTTGGAACTTTAATATATTCCATACTGGGTATCTCGCATTTCTGAGCACTTGTCATCACCGAGAAATAATCAGGTTGGTGAGGTTGCTTTCGCAACGCAATAGGTACCCTCCAAAATGAGGGATTTCCCCTGTAATGATCGTGTGGATAAATAATGTTTGTGTTCTCGATGACCGCCTTCTCTTCTTTAATCGTTCGAGTGTCCTCGCCATAATTCACAAGGAGTTGCTCCGAATGACGATCTAATGCTCTAGCTAGGGCTTTGTTGGTGCGCTTCCTCTCTTCCGTCCATTTTTCCCAATTTAAAAGACGTCGATCGGGTGCATGTTTCTCGCACGTAATTTCTTTTTCACCACATAGACAAATTATTTTTGAAGGCAACGGTAGATCGCTAAATGACATTTCTACTTTGTCAAGAATGACAACAGTGTCAATACGATGTTATCTTAGACGTGTTTAGACAGTTAATGCGTCTTTTGGCAATACCTTCGCTTGAGCTCTTCTAACAATTCTAGTTCGAAAATTCTGGATCGAGAAGTGCGCAATGCTTAGCAAACATGGAAGTAACAACAATTTCATCTTCATTGTCACTCTGTATATCCAGAAAAATTCAGCTAGATTTTGCTAGTTACTCGGTGAGGGCGTCCCATTAGTTCTGTTTCCTTGTTTTGCAACCACTACGCATCTGAATATTATTAAAGCCCAAAGATATGCGCCGAGAAAAATGAATGTCTTCTAGTGAATGTCAAATCGTTTGTAGTTGGGTGAACTGATTTTTAGTTATATTAAATACTAGCAGCATCTTTATCGAACATTGCAAAAATGTCAAAATAATTGAGTTGTTCCGAGCAAAATAGCTTTTTATTTGAGCAAATAATGCGAGTGTTAACCTAAATGTGCATTCTTCTTCCAAACAACTAATTAAAATTTTAAAGAAAAAATATTTCAACGTCTGTCTTAACTCTCTATAAGCGTTTAACAATTTATTGAAATAAAACAGTAACATTGTTGATTAGAAACGAAACATTGTTGAATTAAACTATTGTCGTTTAGAAAGTATCCGGAATTTATTATTTTTCTTAATTTTAATATATTTCTTTCTCGTTACATCCTAAGACAAAAGTAATGCATCAAGTAGGTTGTGCTGACTGTAGGCCATGGCAAAAATCATATAACAACACCAGCTGTCGAATATTGTTGATTATCAACAGGCTTAATATTTGTGAAATAATGTCGCAAGTAGAAAGAAGAAAGTTGATGGAATATTTGTATAGAAAAGGAGTTCAAAACATTAAAAAATTAGTGCAATTGACTGGACTCGGAAAAACTGCAGCATATGAGACAATAAAGAGGATAAAAAATAGGAGAGATATGAGCCATGAACCAGTTTCTGGAAGACCGCGTAAGATTAGCGGAAACAATCTACACGTTTTAGTGACTTTAGGACGACAAAACCCGCGCCTAGAGTTTCGAAAACTGGCTAACAGATTTTGAAATCAACGTTAAATAAGAGTGTGTCCAGAAACTGTCCGCATTTCACTGAGAAGAGAAGGTTACTTATCAAGGAAACCAACAAAAATCCCTGCAATGACACCTCTACAAAAACAACGAAGAATAGATTATTGCCAACGATTTCCAGACGATAATGTTAGTGATGTTGTTATATCTACGACGAAAGTTGTTTTCAGCTTGGTGCAAATCATTTAAAAATTCTATCAAGAGAAAATGTTACCGTTCAAATTTCCAAATTTCCCACAAAAATAATGGTTTGGGGAGCAATCTCTCAGCGTGGTGCTACACCTCTCTGTATAATTGATGGCACCGTTAATAGTGCAAAGTATTGTGAAATTCTTAATGGTTTTCTTCTTGAAACGGCTCGAAGGGTGGCATTTTCAACAGGATAATGCAAGATGCCATACTTCTGAATACACTAAAGCTTGGATGCTAGAACAAAACTTGGCAACAATTCCATGGCCAGCAGCTTCCCCAGATCTTAGTCCCATCGAAAACATATGGGGACTAATGAAAATTGAAGTAGAACGAGCAGCACCACGAAATAAAGAAGACTTGATTCGGTCAGTTTTACAAGCCTGGACCACTATCACCGAAAAGTATAGCGTTGACCTTGTTTCGGGCTTACCTGAACGTTTAGTTAAGTGTTTACAATTAAATGGAGATTGTATTACTAAATGAGATGAATTATTTGTTGTGATTTTATTATTCAAGTAATAAAAATATATACCATAAATTATAGCTGTGCTTTTTGTTTTCTGGATACTTTCTAGACGGACTATATATTATTTGATGTTTTTGAAATGTTCTGTGAAGTAAGATGCATTGCTAATAGATGACTAAAGCTTGTAGTTCGTTGAATGCATTTTGCATTGGTTCAACCATTATTTTTCTCAGTGTGTAATAAAACTCAATAAATTTTTATCTCATTGCTAAGAAATTTATTTTAAATTTTTTTTAATTAAAGAAAAACATAACCCAAAGTAATACTTAATTATATTAACAACACTACTGAATTTGTCATCAGCATCAGATATAAAGATAAACACTAGAAAAATTCTCAAGGATTATTACAAGTTGTAGAGTAAACTTGTAAAAATCTTTCTTAAGCTCGTTCCTTGTTTTTCAAATTACGCTGCAGAATGCGAAAGAAAGAAAAAAGAGATCTTAGAGATTTTTTACACTGTAAGTAATGTATGGCGTTCCATCTGTTTATCAAGTTGCTTAGATATGTAACACTTTCTAATTGTGGAAAGATGGGAAATATTTTGTTTAGTATATTTCTTCAAGAGCCTATTGATAAGTAGATCCGGAATTTATTTAATGAGATATTAGCGCCAAGAAAAGCTCTGCAAATTCTTCGTGAGAAATTCCTCTTTCGTATTCAATACTCCTCGTACCTTTTAGCCGTTCAAAAGTATATTTGCCCCTGAAACCTATGTTGATCCAAAGTTAATCGAGCATTAATCTATTGGATCGGATCCGTGTAGGTTCCAAATTTTTACAACAAAGACTGTAATTGTAAAAGTCAATAAGTATAGATTTATATTTAAAATTAACGTCAAAATTAATATTAGAATCTCCCTTCAAGAATTACCAGTTGCTCGACTTTCTTTTTAAAGATATTTGCATAATACAACTATAAGATCGATGTATATTAGGGAAATTCAAAATCGAGTTAGGAACTTCGATAATTAAATATAAGAGTGATCTGGAATACCATTGAAAGTATGCAGCATACATCACTTATGAATAGTGACAATATACAAATAGACAATAGATGTTCATAATTTTGAACAGCTTTCGAATAAATAGAATGTCCACTGCCGTTCAGAGAAGTTCGGTCGGTTATTAAAAAACATGAAAAGGTTACAGAAACAAACGAAACTAAAAACAAAATGCAATTTTATTGTATGTACAGGTAAAAAAAGACAAAAATAAATAAATAAAAAGTTATTCTGGCCTTATATAACATACTGAACATTATATTTTTTTTTTCATCGAAAAAACCTCTTTTGCTGTTAATCACCGCTCGAACTATTCTAGGCATTCTTTCGATAAGTTTTGTTAAAACGGATTGTGGAATATTAATCCATTCATGTTGTAGAATATTCCGTAAATATTCTTGTGAAGTTGGGCATATTTTTCGGATCCTCCTGTCCAGTTCATCCCACAACAACTCTATAGGGTTCAAATCTGGGCTTTGTGGGGGCCACGTTATTACTTTCAGGGTGTGCTGTTCTTGTTGCTTCTTTAGATAGTTCTTACACACTAACGCTTTGTGTTTTGAGTCGTTGTCATGCATGAATGTAAAGTTACGGCCTATTATACGCAATCCTGATGGCACTGCATGATTCTGGAGTATTGCAAAATAATTTTATTTCCTCATTACACCCTGCACTCCGCATAAATCTCCCGTCCCAGCAAAGGAGAAACATCCCCACACTAACACAGAACTACGCCCTTGCTTCACTGTAGACACAATGCAGTTCGGGATCATTTTTCGGTTTTAGATCTTCGGACATAAACTCGTCAATTTTGCCCAAACACCTCAAACTTTGACTCGTCACTCCAAAGCACGTGTTTCTAATCATCTAACGACCAATCTAAATGAGAACGGGCCCACTGTAGCCGTTTTGCTCTGTTGCCCCGACGTATTAAAGGTTTTCGAATGGCAATGCGCCCATGAAAGTCCGCTTGTTGAAGTCGACGTTTTACCGTACTTACTCTCGTACTTGTTCTTCACGGCCACGATTGACTTCGGCTGCTATTTGTGGCGCTGTTAATTTTCTATTGCGTTTGCTTAATAGTACAATTCTCAAACCTTCAGCTTTTGTTGTTTTCCTAGATGCTCCAGGACGAACACGATTTTCTATAGTTCCAGTTGTCCGATATCGCTTTATGATGTCATTTACTGTTGAACTTCTCATATTTATTTTTTCAGCAATTTGTCGCCCCGAATATCCTTTTTTAAACAGCGTAATAATGCGTGAACGTCTTTCTACACTGGTAGGCTTGCCACGTGCTATTTTGAAGTAAATTTTCTTAAAACTTTCGCGCAAAAACGACAGATGCATACCAACACACGTTTAACAGTAAAATGAAGCAAATTTATATCTTTACCCCTGTGATAAATAAACAAGAGTGATACTGCGGTATATTTCCTAAATGTATTGTTCGTTAATAATCCCCAAACGACCCGTTTCAAAAGATTGGTACTTCCGAGAAATTCTTGGAATGATAATAAAAGGGACTTTATTGTGGTTGTCGCAATATTTATACTTTACATAATAATTTATGGCTTTAACCCTTTAGAAGAGAGTGTATGCTTAATATTTCTCTAATTTTATGTATTAATAATTGTATACAGTGTGATATAATAGATTTTTATTTATATTAAATTTAATTTAATTTATTTTTTATATATGATCGAACTTCATTGAGCGACAGTGTACAAACTTTATCAATAAAATTTAAATTAGAGATTAAACACAATGTTTTATCGAAGAAGTATATTGAGTTGAACTCCGAATAAAGTAAATTCTGGCCAACTACGAAATAAACTTTGAAATTATTTTGCTCTCGGCCAAATGAAAAAAGATCAGCAGCACACCAATATGAGCACCAGCATTCAAGCAATTTTATCAAAAGGAAGTAAATATTCACTAAAATACAAAAATTTTAACCAAGCAAAAATTTACTGTATATTTATGTTCTCCAAAGGGAATGGAAATGTGAAGATATTAAAAAATACATAGATGCCTACGCTTCGAAGATCGCGATTTTTTACTATAAAATTAACTGTCTATGTTTACAACCGCGGAACATTAAAGAAGTGTTGTTTATTAAACACTACGAACGCCTTTTCACTTTTAAATAACTCGCTGTGTGTTGTGTTGCGTGTGTATGGAGATAGAATCTTTCAATTATAATGGAAGTAAGTACTAATATAACCAAGCATGTTTACGAGCTATAAAAATTGTAGTAATATTAACTTGTTTATTACAATTCCCGGATTAGATACTATGTACGCTAGTAAAACTCATTTGATATTGAACTTACATATACACTGCGTGGCAAAATTATGGAATAAATTCATTAAATCGGAATGGTTAAAGAGGTAAATACTATTTTTTTAAAATAAAATTTTCGCATTGATGTTAAGTTTCCCCCATCTCTTGTTTTTAAGTAACGACGGCGTCAACAATTTTTTTGAATGACAATTGTCGATTTTTTAATTATTAATTCGATTGATCATTTCATTGCCTAAATGGTATCATCAACATTTTGATTCACATCACAAAACTTTCGAATAAAAATCATTTAAGGCGGGGAAACATTAGTCCCTGTAATCAGCAGGTCAAACTGCATAAAGAATTATCAAAGGGGTACCCCCTAGAAATTTTTTTCATCATTTTCTTAATTTTCTTTTATCTCTCCAAGTAACAACTTCATTTACAGATTTCGATACCCCTACAAGTAGGGATTATTAATTATTACGTTTTTGCAGCGATTAGACAGGCTCGTGTTTTTCCTCTCATGTTGTCTACCGGTTTCCCCGAGAGTCCACAAAACACGAGTCTATCTAGTCGCTGCAAAAAAGTAATAATTGCACCTGCCTTTGCCATCTCTAGCTATAAGTTTTAGAATGTTGGGAAACTTTGATCTCTATCTTGACATGTTGTATAATGACGGTAGAATCTTCCCCCGGATTTGATGTTAATCAACGTTTAGTTTTCCATATTCCAACTATCTTAAGAGGTAAAACATTGATTACTGTAAACGACGGTGGTACAGCAAAACCTAGTAGACGATAAATTTCAAAAATAAGAATATCGTGAGAGTTGGCAATGTTACTGAACGCAACAATACACCTTTTGAGGAAATCTAGTTGTTGCCCTCAATTATTTGACTAAATTAAATTATTAAATTAAATTAAATTATTATATTATTAAATTAAAAAAAATAATAATTTAAAAAAGTAATCCATTTCAGAGATATACATATTTTCAGTATATTTCTTTTCTACGTCAAGAAGGAATGAAATAGTACATTACAGGCACATCAAAATTGAATCAAGCTGTATACCAACTCTTCTATTCATAGGATTGAAAATAAGTAAAATACGAAAAAAAAAAAGTAACCATAGTACAAAACAAATAAAAGACAACACAAAAGAGCACGTTTTAAAATTAAGCTATACTTTATAATAAGAAGAAAATCCACGAGGAGCCACGCTTACTACAATAAACAAGCAAATAAACGAAAACAACAGAGAACTTACCACAATAGAAGAGGTAAAAATAATCCTCGTGAAGTACGTGAGAGACTTTGGCTTCCGCCACTGTCATCCCCGGATACGATTTACATAAAGGACAGCCCTTATTCGTCTGCATTTCAGGATAATTTTTCAGACACTCGATTTACCTGCAAAAACGATCTCGGCGCTTTTCGTTCGTTACGTAGCAATAAACTGAACGAGAGAACAGATCGATAGTCGGCCATCGATTTATTTTTGGATCTTGACGCACCATTTAGTATAATAGATTGCCGTTGTTCTGGTGTAGATCAAAAGACGAACATTGTCTTCAACTCTTAACGTGAAAATAGAAAGGAGGATGTTACGGCGATAGAATCTCAGATCTTTGCGCTCTTTTTAGACAACTTCAGTCATCGTGCATATGTGCTCTGGACGCAGATTTAAGTGCAACAAATTATTGCTATTGTTCTAATATTAATCTGACGAGTATTGCAGTAACTACTCGTAAAAGTTTATTGTTGTAAACGATGAGGTAATTTCTTATATTATCTATGCAGCAGGCATTAAATTTAAGATGAAAATTTAGAATTTCTTTCGTTTAGTATATTGTAGAAATGGAAAATGCTTCTTTTTGAAAGGTAAGGGTATCTTTTACGTCATAATTTTGACGCAAAATTTCTAAAATTAAAAGAAAAAATTACAACATTGGAAACGTCAATTCTTAACATATATTTCACACGTTTAATGATTAACCTGTCTTTCCTCAAAGTAATATCGGAATTCTTAGAAAGAGTAAACAACGCGAAAGTATCGGCAACCTCTGCACCACACAAGGTGAATTAATTAATCCAGGGTGGCCATTTCGAAGGTACATGGGATCCTCATTCTCAACCGGTGACTGAATGAAACCGGTTAAGACTGAAGATGCGTCCTCGAAACGGCCATCCCAGATTAATTAATTAAACTTGTCTGGTGTGGAGGTTGCCGATACTTTTGCGTTGTTTGCTATACTACGTCACAGTTCTTGCTATCGTTATTCTTTTATTTCTATTTCTTTTTGTATATGTGGTGAGTGGTCCAATGGGATAACCTAGCAAGAATAACCAAAGACGAAGAAAATTCTAGAATATAAATTGTATTTGCGTGTCTGCGTAGCGTAATTAATTGTTCCCCAACGTGCAAATGTTCTATACATGAGGTAGCAATTATTGCTAAAAAAAAAACAACAATCTTTTAAAGTTGTTGGAACGTATAGCTCAAATATTAGTTCTAAGACCTTGATATAACTTATGTAAAATAGAACAGTTTTATCTTTTGCTTAACTTAACTTAAGCATTTTTACTTAAATAGCTTAGTTTCCTCTATGAAGGGAACACTTGCGTATCTTCCAAGGCTTCCCAAGCTGTTCCTGTCTAGGTTACTTTAGGTCGCCACAGGTGCAAATAACATCCAATTTCATATTCTTTTGAAGTTTGCATCTACTTCAATGTTCGTTTATTCGATCTATGTTATATAGATGTTTTTTCAGAGGGCAATGTCCAGTTACCAAACAGCTCTTGTAGCACAGACGCTTGGCGCAATTGGCTCCCGATAATTGATCGCTTGGCTCGACGTTGGCAGTAAGCCTGCAGAAACGACTACACTTCCCGTGCGTTTCACGAAATTAACAGAGGCTAGGCAGACTCGTGTTTCGTCGACTCTTGGGAAAACTAGTAGGCAACACGAACCCCCTCTCATGAGACGAATAAACACGAGTCTGTCTAGTCTCTGCTAATCTCGTGAAGTGCAGCTCGTTTCTGCAGGCTTAGTTGGCAGCGATGTGAAAGTGTCGTTGTAGCTGAACATTTCCTGAAAATTGGCTCGCAGTTGTCTAGCAACCGTGATGTCACATGTTTACAACGCTTGGCAACTGGTCTTCAACCGACGTTGCACCGACATCTCATTGTTTTCTCCCAGCATAGTTTGATTATCATTTCCCCATTGTCGACTAACGCTTAATTGATTTTGATCGATCAATCAATCGATATCCAACGTTAGAAAAGCACCTTACTGACATTCTACTCACTGTGGCTAACCGCCACGGATATTACGCCGATCGTACAAAGTTGTACCTGCTGAAGGTCAGCCCTCAACCAAACAACTGTGCTACTAGGGCGGTCAGCCTGCCGAGACTTCAACGCATTTCTGAGTCTTCGTTGGGATGTCACTGGCGTAACATATGCTGTTTTGCTATACGTGTACAAACAATAATTATGTAAAACCGGAAACCGAAATATATGATTATAAAAATTATTAATGAAAAGATCGACAGCCAAAAGAAAGGTGGTATTGGAGTGGGTTTCTTATTGCAATTGTATTGCATTTCATATTTTGCTATGAAATTCTAGCAATATAATATCAAAAGATTCCAATAGTTCATCTCCCAAAATACGAATTTTGTCATATTTTTTTTTTAATAGCATAAAGAAATTATTTACGCGCTGGAATGAATAACATTTGGCAAAACAAATTCTACTAGTAATTCATTATCAATCAACCTCCATTTCTTTACAGGTTCTTTATCTAATTAAAAGCAGATCTCCCTTAAAGCGAAATCGCTTGTGATTCCACATGCGAGTCGTGTGTTTTTTAGAACCTTCCTTGGCTATGACTGATCAGCGATGAAAATGATTTAGGACGTATATCGTTAGATCTTTAAGTTCACGAGTTTGGCTATCTACTTTAACTCGTTTATTATTCCGATGAAGCTTTCAAATAAGTTTTTTTTTTTCTGAAGTTTTGATCCCGATAATTTTAAGCACGTGTTAGGTCCCAACTACCGTTATACTCCCAAGTGTTTTTATAATTTTTATAACCATTGTATGAGAAATAATTAACGAAAAACTCTCGATTTTCAAATACCAATATCATCCCCTAAAACAGCTTTTAACGGAAACGTAAGTCGCAATAGTAACCAGTTCTTCGCGATTTTTGGTCTATTCACACTATTCATTATCGTTAAAATAATTTTAGCAATTGCAGGGTACAATAAATTTTAACTACTGTTGATTGCTGATTTTTTTATTAATGTACAATAATCACATGAAGATATTGGCTTTCAATGTTATTAAGACAATACTTAAATTCGTACAATATGATTATGCTATATCTATCACAGCATTGAATGGAGTATAATAATACAACTTGTATGGTATTCGCTTATTCTTCGTCAACTTTTAGCTAGAGAGTTTTTCTCAATAAATTCTCTTGCGTTTATCTCCAAAGGTGGTAATTGTAAATTTTTCAAATGATGAATTAATATAAAAGAAGAGAAAAATAATAAGCATCTTCCTAGCTAAAAGCTAACAAACACTTAATATTTGGGTACTACTAATAATTACAATGAGTTCCAATAAGAAATAAATAATAGAATTAGTGTATAATATAAGATCCTATGCTAATGCAGGCCTAAGTACTGTGCAAAATTATTACTAATAAGGTAATACGTTTCAGCATTCATCCTATTACAATTGTGTTTACGCTCTTGTAAAAAATTCTATAAAATGGAAATCTACAAATCACTATAAGGCACTTACGAGTAATATAAGAAATCTCTAACCTAAGTTGTGGCAAGCCACACAGCTACAGGGTTTTATTAAGTAAGTAGTGTGGATTTATTTACATGGAATGAAAACGAAAGACCGTTATAAACATCACAATTTTACTTATAAGTTATAACATATTCAAAAATCTCCTCTGCTGATTTAAATAGAAGAAATTTATTATTTTTTTTAATTTAAGTTCTCATTAGTTAAAACAAAAAAAAAATGGCTTCACCGGAATATGCTCAACTTGAATTGAGTTTTTTAACAAAATGGTTGCATTACAATTAAGCAAATATTTTAATATATTATTTAAATGTTGTAGATTAAATATATAAATCTTGTAAAAAATTTATCACAAATAAGTACCTTCCTTAATTTAACTTCATTGAAAGTAATATTACTATGCTTCGATGGATTCACACAAGACGTTTTCTTATACTTATTACTCCTTGTTCTTCCCAATAAATAAATTTTTAAATTTCGGGTAGCATTTAAGTTGACAGTTCCGGCAACAAAAGACATATTCGTCGATTTCATAGCGAAAGGGTTGTAATAATAATAGTTCACTACAACTCAAAAAAATAAGAATTTTATATTTAGCAAGTTACAAAACTCTAAATTGTGTATACAGGGCGGATTTCAAAGTCACCGCCGTGCTTTTAGAGCTGGTAGAGAATGATACAACGAACACAATTTCTTTACTGTTATAAATTTAGGTTACCCAAATTGCGCATGGAATTTCTTATTAAAAATTAACAACAACTTAGAAATCAAGCCATTTTAAAATAACTTTAATGCTTACAATGTTAATGGCTTTAGCAACAGGTCGAGCAGTAATTTAGGTACGCAACCTTATTAACGTATGTGGATTCCAAAGAGTACAACTTGTAAAATTTGTTCTTAATTTCTAAGTTACAGAACGTTGGGGTGGTCACATTAGTAGTTAATTGATATGTTTATTATAATAATAGGTAGCTATCCACAGTTAAACGTAGAGAATCAAATCAGTTTTAAAGTTTTTAAAAGTTTTCATTGAAAAATATTATTTGTGCCAAGGATTCCATTCATTACACTTAATATTATTATTATTACTTACATTGCGTAGGAAAAACCCTGTAATAAATAGTTAGCATTTATAAATTGTATCTAGTTTTTTTTGTACAAAAATAAAATGGTAAAACTGCAAATATAAGAATATAATAAAGTATATGTAATAATATAAACTGACTAAAAAATACCTCAAAATAAGCGATAAATAGTAATAAGATACAGAAATACTAACACGCATTCTTGAGAAAATTAATTTGAGAAAAGAAATCTGAAGATAACAAAATCAGATTAGAGTATCATAAGTTTGTACTTATTGTTCGAAATAGCGGATAATTTCCATCGCTTTTTCTCTCGATACGTCAAAGTTTTCCCAAGACTTGAGTTACAATATTCTATAGATTCTTTCAACTTAATCTAAAAACCTTAATTCTAGTAAGCTCACGAATGTATCGTCGAGGTCGGACTGCTTCCTTCCAATTTGCTGAGAATGTCTTCACTTATCAACAATCTTCTGTCTTCCTTCTTCTTTGAAACGTTCTTTTTCTTC
The DNA here is from genome assembly GCA_902654985.2 of Oryctes borbonicus. NCBI lineage: Eukaryota > Metazoa > Arthropoda > Insecta > Coleoptera > Scarabaeidae > Oryctes > Oryctes borbonicus. Next base: position 14,199,876 of record LR736860.1, on the reverse strand, counting down.
TTTCGATTGACAACCCCGTCCTCTTCGTCCATCATTCTAATGATGAGCGTTTGATCGGATTGATCTATGGGCGCTACGGAAATATCCCGAACCGCTCTGAATTTGCCGCAGTTATTCAGATGTTCGTTCTCTAATCGGAAGAAGTTCCAGACGAACCTGCGGAAGACTTCTAATGGAGCTAAGATCGATGTCATCAAATCACCGCCGATGAACTTGCTTTCGGTCACGTAGAACGAGATGGCCCAAGCGAAGCGTAAAATAAAGTCTATGACTATAGCGAAGTAATAAAAGAACTGTAATTGGAAAATAATTTGAAATTATTAGAAATTCATTTCCGTATAGTAGAAGGTTAATTATCCTAATTTGTTACGTAGCTAAGCAACAGTAAGGAAAATATGAAAACTGATTATTGAAAAGAACACTTTCAGCTACAAAAACGAAGAGAGAGGTCAGGCAAGATAAATGAAGAATGTGTAAATCTCGAGGAAAGGAAAATGCAATGGGAACAAGAAGATAACAAGAAAAAAACAGTGTTTTGATTTAGCGATGGGGACAGATACAAAAAATCAAAATTCAATTGAAATTTGTACTAAATATAAATAAATAAATATAAAAAGACGTTAATAGCGGCCTAGATCTTTCAAACAGGTTTATTTCTATTTTTTTCTGCCAAAGAGCTTTAAAAGTAATTTCGGGGAAATTATTTACAGAATTGTCGGCAGTTTTTGTACTATTTGAAATGCAATTATTGACTATGTATTGATAGATAAAAATAATAGGAAAGATGTGTTAAATACGAAAGTGCGAAGAGGACCAGAGATTGGCAGTGATCACTTTGTAGTCATATCCAAAATAAGAGAAATCGTTGTTAAGAAGGGGAATAACAAAATAAATAAACAGAAGGAAATCCAACCAGAAATAATAAGAGCACACAAATTGAGAAACCCAAACGTTGCCAAAAATTATGAGAAACGATTAGATGAAATAATAAGGTACATGCAAGTAAAAAAAGAGAGGGGTTCAATTGAAGAAACATGGAACGACTTTGCGAAAGCAATTTTAATGGCAGCAAAAGAAACGTGTGGAATGAAAAAGAAAGGGAAAAGAAAACAGACAGCATGGTGGACCGAGGAATTAAAGAAACATACGAAGATGAAGAAAAAGGCATGGAAAATATATCTATCAAACCAAACAACAGAAAATTATGAGAAGTATAAAAGTGAAAGGAAGAAAGTTAAACAACTAGTAATAGAATCCAAAAATAAAACATGGAGAGAATTCGGGGAGAAGATGAAACGTAATAGTAAAGAAAATCAAAAGATGTTCTATGAATTTCTGAAATCAATTAGACAGGAGAAAGTACAAGAAATACATCATCACATAAAAAGTAAGAATGGAAATATTTTAACAGATAATAGAGAAATAATAGCTAGGTGGGAACAATTTTTTCGAGAGCTGTTGCAAGATGAAAGAGACGAAGAAAATAAGAAGGAACAAGTGAGAAGAGAGAAGGTTGATAACAAAGAAGTAGATGAAGAAATCAGCATGGAAGAGTTAGAAGAAGCAATAGAGAAACTAAAGAATGGGAAAGCCCCCGGAAGTGATAAGATAACAACAGAAATGTTTAAAAACATGAGTATGAGAGGAAAACAAATAATGTTAGACATATATAAAATCATATGGAAAGAAGAAGAACTACCAAACGAATGGAAAAAAACGTTAATTGTACCAATATATAAAAATAAGGGGGATAGAAGACATTGTGACAATTATAGAGGCATATCATTAGTAAACACTGCTATGAAAATAATGGAACGAATACTAGACAAGAAAATAAGAACAGCAATAGGAGATACATTTGAAGAACCACAAAGTGGGTTCATAAAAGGCAAGAACACGCAAGACCATGTTTTCTCTATTAAACAATTAACACAAAAGATGTCACAAGAGCAGAGGAAATTATTTTTGGCATATATTGATTTGGAGAAAGCATTTGATAAAGTACCAAGAGAGAAATTATGGGATATTCTGGAAAAAAGGGGCTTGAATAACAAATTAATACGACTCATACAAATAATATACAATAACAACGTAAACGCTGTCATCTACAATAACACCGAATCGGAAACCTTCAGAACAACAGAAGGTTTGAGACAAGGAGGAAGCTTGAGCCCAGTCATGTTTACTACGTACATGGATGAAATACTTAAAGAATGTACCAGAAGAAGTAAAAAACTTACAATAGGACATATGAACCTACAGCGGGTGACAATCTCAGAAGGCGCATTCGTAGATGATGTAGTACTGATGGCAAAGAACGAACAAGATCTACAATTAAATTTAGATATATGGAACTCTGTACTGAATGAGAATGGAATGAAAATAAACAAAAATAAAACGAAAGTAATGGCAATAGGAGAAGAACCAGTATTAATGAAGATACAAATCGAAGGGACAAAAATAGAACAAGTAAAAACTTTTCAATACTTGGGAGTTACAATTGATGAAAGCGGGTCGCAAGAAGCTGATATTAATAAAAGAATAGAAAAGACAACGAAACTGTATTATGCTATGAGCAGTAGATTTATAAATAAAAAGGAAATATCTAGTACAACAAAAATGAAGATATTTAAATCTATCTACCGACCGATCCTAACGTTTGGCTGTGAATCATGGATATTGAACCAAAAACAGAAAAGTAAAGTACAAGCTGCTGAGATGCGATATCTGAGAAGAGTACGAAGAGTTACCAAATACGATAGAATGAAAAACGAGGACATAAGAAAAGACCTAGAGATAACGCCAATTTTAGAATTTATTGAACAAAGACAACTAGGATGGTGGGGACATCTACAAAGGATGAGCAGTACAAGACAACCGAAAAAAATATGGGAAGCAAGAATTGCAAAGAATAGAAGAAGAGGTAGACCAAAACAGACATGGAATATGGTAATTGCAGAAATTTTGAAAAAGAAAGGTGTAACATGGACAGATGCAGCTAAGATAGCAAAGGACAGGGCGAAATGGAAGAAATTTGTGAACAGCTGAAGAAGAGATACTGCCTACACCGTTTAACGGTAGACAGGCTTTGGATTATATATATATATATATATATGAAATGCTTTGTCAATACCACTACAGGGAATATTGTTTGATGCTAGAATTTTTTAAAATTAAGTTTCTACCGTTGATTTGTCAAGAAAAAGTTGATTATAAAACAAATAATTTGAATTATATTTAAAAAATCAGGTACTGGTTCACTTTAAAATAAATTACGACCTAGATCATAATAAAGGCATACTTTTGAAATGTGTAATAAATAGCTAAAAAAATGGTTCCCCTACATGATGATAGGAAATAGCGTCCTGTGGTTTAAATTTAAGATTTAACTGATCGGTAATCACAACTATTTGGTTACCTCTCTATTAATAACGAGATTTCTCATTTGAAACTATTTTTGCCAATGGTGGGCTACAAATGAAAAAACTTTTGTTCTTTGTTATGGTTTCATCAAGGGTTCTATAATTTCGGACAATGTTGCTTGAATCAAAAACGATCTTAATGGCAACGAAGTTTTCATAATGTACGGAACCCATGTCCTAGGGAAAAGCTATCTTCCTTAACATTAGATATTATTTAAACCGTTTTGTTTAATGGTTTGATAATTGATGCAATTGGTACCATCTTTGAACTGAGATTTGGATTTGGTCTTTTAAGGGCATTAGCAATGTCAATTCAAACCGGAAGATTAATATTTTTCCTTTCAAACCTGATTTCCAAACAGTTAAAGGCGGATTGAAGTATTGATAAGTTGCATTTTTTTCTAACATAGCATGACTTCCAAGCCTGCACGCACTGTAGCCATTACCTCAGTACTTTTTCCAAGCGTCTAGTTCTACAATTCAATACTGTAACTTATACTAATCGCTAAATTAATTTAAAAAAATGTAAATCATAACATCACAACAAAGATTTCCTTCATTGTTTTAACATCAAATTCGAGAGATTTAAAGAGATTTCTTCCCCTTTCGTGTGGAAATAATGAATCAAAAATGGCTTTTATGGGGGTTTTCGCGGTATCTAAGCAGTTGGTAACAAGTAGAACCGTAGATAAAATAAGGCGGGAACAACGGAGTAATTAGTGATCTGCACAGCGATCTCATATACGGTCTGATCCCTTTAACTTGAAACTATTAAATGTCTCAAAAAATAAGCATCACAGCGAACACTTAACCGAGAAAAATGTGGGAACAAGTTTGATACTGCGGATCTTCAGTTAAGAAGGTACGTGTTTTACAATGTTTTTAAATAATATGAATCATCTATTTTATTATTTATTGTGTTATTGTATTGAGTACAGTGCTAAAACGCTTCTGTCTATAATATACCTATATATATATATCTATATAGGTACTGGGAAAGGCATAGCGAATCGATGCAGAATTAAATTCTGCATTGATTCGAAAAACCGAATTTTTTCAACTTTGAAGACGATGTAATTGGTCATCTAATTTTGGACACCCTGTATGCGATAAATCAATTGTCAATGTGGATTTCGAAAGTACCATTCTTGTGCTTCCGTCTACCCCAGAAGCGCTTACCACCAGTCGAAAATGGGTAAAAGGAGCAGATTTCAAAATAAGGCTACCTACTTCAAAATGTTCAAAATAATCGAGATATCTAAGAAACAAATAGAAATAGGTATAGGGAAACCAGATGGAACTTATGAAATTTTCTCAGGAATCCAAAAATGAGATAATATATCGGGTATTCTATTTAAAATAAGGAAGTTAATAGCGACTTCCGGTATAACCGGGAGTGGCACGATCTTGAAAATATTCAAGAATGAAAGAGAGCCTACCCTGCAGTCCAAAAATTCAGAATTCCCATTTTTTTTTTAACCACAGAAACTTCTAACGAACGCCTACCGTGAGAAACCCTGTTTATGGGTATGCACATACTTATTGTTAAGCCTGCAGAAATGAGTTGCGTTACACGAAATTAGTAGAGACTTGACAGACTTGTGAGAATGGGTTCGTGTTGCCTACTGATTTCCGCGAGAGTCGACAAAACTCGAGTCTGTCTAGTCTCTCCTAATTTCGTGAAGCCCACGGAGAGTGTACTCGTTTCTGCAGGTTCGCTTATTACGATCTTGGCGCGACGAGCAGAAATACCAGCTCTACTGAGTTATGAGAAAAGAAAAAGAACGTGTTCCGAGCTCTTATAATACTGATAGTGTAAGGCTGCATAATTATTTATTTGGTAATTTGGTATCAATAACTACAAACGTTATAATTTAAAATGGAAAGTTTTTCCACTTTCATTTAAACATAAAAGGCAAGTTTTGAATCTCGATAATATCGTTGTGTTCGGCATAAAGTCTATTTTTTGTATTTGTAATTTATCTCTAAAATAAATTAATACGTAACTTATTTTGAAAATCAAAGTTATGATAAGATTAAATATAAAAAATCTGAAAATTACTATACAAGCGATTATATTAGAATTCTGATATCTATAAACAGTACTAAACATTTTTTTTCGGAATGTTTTGGGATATTTACACACTTATTTTCATTAGATAATAGCCAGATTTGAAAGTATCTTTCCCAACAACTAGTTCAAACGTTAAATATTCGCAGTACAATAAGTTACTATTAACTTTCTACCTAATTCATGTTTGTTGTGAACACCCAACAGGAATTCTTATGAATTTGAATAACGTAAGTGCTGTTTGTAACCTTCAGAAAAAAAGTCATAAAATAGACAAACTCATACTTCAAAAATAGAAATGATTTATACATGAAGATACGCTTTAGTACATTTTTTCTTTGAAAGTTCGAGTAAACTAGAGAGACTGCAAAATAAGAAATTGAAAACATTTATCATTAACGTGCAAAGAATCGTTTGCCACTTTATAAACACAAAATTAAACTGGCTGCTAAAATATCAACTTTCAAATATAAATTTGCTTTTTCATCGTTTAAAACGAAATGCGCTCCAATCAAAAGGAATTGGCTAAATATACTTATTCTCTTTATGTGATCCTATTTCCTCGGTACAGCAGAAGACTGTATTTGTCTAGTTTAATAGTAAAAATATGTTATGACTTACTGTAGATGAATAAACAATTTCCTCTCTCAAAAACGTATTTTCACCGGCGGACTTATCAAATAGTCCCCAATCCATTTTAATGTCCCAGGTGTAAGCGTAACAAGAGCTAACAATTGAAGCACCGATCCAGAGGTACGTAAATGGATTTTCGCTTGGTTTCTCGAGGTAGTCTCCTGAAAAATAACTCGTCGTTATTAATATCTGGCCTATAAGACAGTTAAAGTAGCATACCTTTATAATAATTTCTAAGCGTAGCAAAAATAACGACGAAAAATGTACTGGAATATTTTCCTGCGTTAACTAAATGTGGGAATGCTTCTTTGGAGTCTCGGTAACGTCTCAAGCATTGCGCGAAACGTATCCATGCCGGGATGCAATTTACGAGAGGTCTAATTATGAAACTTTGTTCCGCACAAATCGCCGTATCTGAATGTAAATTGAAAATTCTCAATTTAGAAATACGCAGATTGTTTGCCATGTAATTCACTTACTGTTCGCATTTAACCAGTCGCCATTTGTTACGTAGAAACAACTGAGAAACTGAAAGTCAAGTAAAGCTGCCGCCAAACTATTTAACTGATCCGCCAGCCAGAAATCGGCGAAGTTCACGTGGAAAAACGGTGCTCCAAACATCCGACCCTTTATAAGAGAAAATAAAATCAATTAAGACGGAGTAATTTCGACATCCACCATTATTTTATTCGTTTGTTTTTATTTCTAAGTTTTGATTATTTTATGATACGAAAAATTCTTATAAAGAAAGCAAAAAAAACATTAACTGGTGTAAAAGCTAAAGGTTCATATTCAGAGGTACATTTTTTTGTACAATATAATGCTCTAAATAGGCTCTCGATTCCTATCAACAAGGAAATTGTGTCAAATAAGTTGCTAAATATGGGAATACGTGAATCCATTTATTCGTTCTTTTCGAAAAGATCGAAATAGAAAAGTTAAAGTGGGTGAAGCGGCGTCCTAAAAATTTTTTGTAAATGTCGGCACACCTCAACATGATTGTTTGAGGTACAGCCGGGGAGTTCCAAAGCTGAATTATGGAGTCTCTTGTGACCATAACATTCTTACTGTAACATTAATATATTTGCCAAAACGGTTAACATTTATTGACGAATACAAAGTTAAACTTAAAAGTCATTTTGATAATCACAGCTATCGTACTAGATACAGGTGATACATTGTGCTAAATATGGAATGTCATGCCTTCTATCAGAGGTGGCGTTATATATGGCTTCAATTTGTATATTTAAAAAATAATGAAAAAAAATATTGGTTGAGGAAATAAGTCTCAATATTTGGCAAATTGTATGTTATGACTTTATTTGTAATGTAAGTGTTGTTATATTACTATAATGTTTGCTGTATTTTGTATTTTTTTACTTGTCCCATCTATTCTTTTGTAATAGCCTAAGTTATTATTATTATTATATCGAAATTTGTGTACTACACAACATGAGGTAAAGTTTAAAAAAACATTTTTTGTGTGCAGACTTTGTAATTCTTTTTTATTTTCTACTAAATATGTAAGTGGAGTAAGTGGCTACTGTATTAAAAGAATTTACATTTCTTTTCATATTCATTTCCCATTCCCGAATAGAAATCTTTATTTTACTTCCAAAAAATTTATTGTATGTCAGCGCCAAAAGCTTCAAAGTTTAAATTCTGATATAGCGTACATTATATTTAATAAATACGAAAGAAAAACGTTTCGAAACTTGCTTATAACAGAATCGATTATAGTGAACATTGAGGGTTTTAAAGATCCAGTTAACGGCAAGTTCCTCGATTATCACGAATGAGGTCACGCAGTAATAGAAGTTGTATAGGATCGCTGCTTCCCCTGATTTCAAAGAGCATATAAGAAATTATCGCTACGGCAGATTGGACGCGTCGAGTGTAGCACAACATATAAATGAAACCGGGCATAGTATTAAATTAGGAAACTTAAAATTGATTAAAAACGTAACGTCGCCGCGAGAATTAGATGCGTACGAGACGGTTTGCACAAAAAGTAATAAAAATCTGATGAACAGAGAAAACGGACCGTTGTCGTACTCTGTCCTTTTTGACCTTTTGCAGTAGGCTGGCACTTGTTTATATTTTGGGTTATAAAAGAGATCTTCCCGTCTATCTGGCCGTGTTTTTCGCATGTCGTAGTTTAAGACGCGTAGGGGGTAGAATAGGCACTTGTAAAACAATATTTCTTCTCGGAAGAAGGGACAGTACATGCATGTTATTTTTTCGCATGTCGTAGCTTCAAGGCGTGCAGGAGGTAGAAATAGGTACTTGTAAAGAATATCTTTTCTAAGAAGTAGGGATAGTGCATGCATGTTTAGTAAAAGGTTTTTCCCACATCATTCGGTCACCGGTTGATGATGAGGACCATTCGTGTCCTCGAAACGGCCGTCCCGGACTAATCATATTACTATATAATAAATTAAACTTATGTGGTGCGGAGGTTGCCGATACTTATGTGTTGTTTACCATACTACGCCACAGTCCTTGCTATCATTATTATTCATTATTTCCCTGATTTGTTCATTATTTACTCGCTAATATGATTCGTTTGTTTAACATGGACATTTTCCTTCTCTGTGCAAATGATTTGTTTTTTTAGTTTATTCGATTGTGATCTGGTCTTTTAAGAGTATAAAACTATGAAATTTCCTATTACCACACGATAGAGGACCAGAAAATAGTAAAAAAAATGTCTTACATTTACATGTCCGTAAGCCTTTTGTTTTCAAGATATAGTATCTTAAAAGTAAAAAAAAAAATTTTGAAATCCTTCCGATTGTCAAGACATAATTAAACCCAAATTAGTGTATTTTAGTTTCCAGTATTATTCGAACATTATATTTTTAACCCATTGAAAAACGCATGCAGGGGCATCATAATGTGTTATAGCGAAGCTCAATCAAATTCTTCCGAACCTCAACCTATTTATCGAGTGAAATATCCATTAAGACATGTTACAAATGTTAGAGCACTTATTGATTAATAGTGAGATTGCTAGAACTTACAAACGAAGAAGCTTTTTCCTGAATAATAGAAAATATTTCGGGAATAAGCATCAGATAATAAGTTCAATTGTACGGAATTGTATAATATTGCAAGTGGTTGCGATGGTGTTTTGAACCTAGACAATGTGCACTATTTGAGAGGTGAAACCCTCCTCAAACTAACGGGCCCTCATCGAACTCTATCGAAATTTTTTGGAAAATGAATTGAACACTTTATTAGAAAATGTCCCACTGAATATTTTTAACTTTTTAAATTTTTTATTTATAGAATACACTACATATATGACTTTTCTCGAAGAGGTGGATTAATCTCCTCGATTTTTCATTTTGGGGCTTTATGAAATACGAAGTGTATGCCGTAGAATTAAATAACGAAGAGCAATTATGGAACAGAATTATAGAGACTTCGTAATAATCTAAGTATACATAAAAGGAGCCGTTAAACATTAAAAAAACATTGGAAAAGTGTATCCAACAAAACAAGGCCATCATTTTGAACACCTTCCATGGAGATAGAAGTATCTTATATTTCTTAAAATTTATCAAAGCTCTTATCAGCGAAGTAGCGATGTTTTTATGAGATATTGAAGAGGGACAATAGAAAAAAATGTCAACGTTTTAATATATTGTACCTTGAATACAAAAGGCTTACGGACATTAGTGTATAAGACCATTTTTTATTTATGTTAAAAAAAATCAATTAGCTAGGAAACGATTATCTTTAGATTGGATTAGAGTCAATTTCAGAGTAATTTGAGGTAAAATAATTTTATCTACTTGTTCAGTATTTGCAATATACGTAGGCCTTTAGCTTTCATTTAGTTATCAAGCACATTCTTTTGATTTTTGGTGCAAGTTTTGTATTCATATTTCATAAGTATCCGACTGTTCGTTTTTATTTGCTACTTAAATCTAAAATTTGGATATATTGCACCACTTTAATTACAAATACATATTTGAATAACTATAAAGTTTCTACTGAGCGTAACCTGTTAATCCTATTGCTAAACATTGTTTTAATTTAAATGCAAACATTCTTTTATATTTTATTTGTTTGCGTAGTTAAGCTAATATCTTTTTGGAATACTACTCCTATTGGTTAAGTATAACAATAAACAAAGAAATGTAAACATAAAAATGATTACACGAATCTATTTCAAGGGCATACCCTCATACATATAAAAATAAACCTTTTTGATATCTATCAAGCAGTAAAGTGTCGACACACTCCTCGTAATCCTCAACTTATTTGAGAAAAAAGTGGACTACCATCTTCCTTTCCTAGATAACAAAAAACTGGAAGTAAATATCTATAGAAAGCAAACCAATACTATCAGATACATTTGTGGCAGACTCTAATCACTGTTGACTAGACAAAATGGCCGCGATCGGTTTCTCAATTAAATATCTTAAAGATTGGTAAAATTACCCTTGAGTAGAAGTAGAGCTCATTACCAGCGAGAACTAATCGATTACGAAACCATTTGTATGAAAAAGAATTAATATTTTTTAAAAGGGAAAAGGGTCCATTTGGCCATTCATTCTTGATGGACTTACTGATTTAAAGCGAACACATGTTTATGTTTTAAGCTACTGGCAAGAACCTATCCATTTAGTTTTTTTTTTTTTAAATTTAGACCCTGTGCATTTATTACATTAATATAAGCAAAAATGTTTTAATTTGATACTTCTCTTTATATGCAGCGGTTGTGCTAGTAAAGTGTACACATTTCACCACGAGAAATTATATTTTACAAAGTGTTTGCAATATGGGTAGAAAAAAGCAATTATCCTTGATAGAAAGGGGTAAAGTTCTAGCCTGGCACCAGGATGGTGTTAGTAAGAAGGAAATTGTTCGTCGGTTACGAAGAAGCGATCATTCCGTTAGAAATTTCCTAAAAGATCCGGAAAATTACAGCAAACCAAAAGGCCAGGGGCGACTGAAAGCTGTAAGTGAGCGGGATAAACGCATGGCATTGCGGTGTGCAACCAATTCTTCTGCGTCGGCGAGAGTTATTGCAGAATAGGCGGGGGTACAAACGCACGTGCGTAATGTTGAAAGGATTTTAAAGGCGTCACCGGTAATATCACGGAAGAAAATGTTGAGAAAACCGCCACTTTCGGCGAAACACAAAGAAGCGAAGTTGAGATTTGCTGAAGAACACGTATCCTGGAAGAAGCAATGGGAAAAAGTTATATTTTCCGATGAGAAACGTTTTAATTTGGAGGGACCGGATGGGTACTCGCATTATTATCATGATCTGAGAAAGGAACCAAAAGTCAAAATTACCAGACCATTAGGAGGTGGATCTGTGATGATATGGGCAGAGATTGGATTTCGCGATAAAAGCGGGATAGTGTTTTGCACAAACAAATGACATCTGTGACGTATAAAGACTTATTGCGTGACAATCTTCTACGTTTTGGAAACCGATGGGCCGGGCGCAATTTTGTTTTTCAGCAAAATAACGCGCCAATTTATAAAGCAAAAACCATTACTGAGTGGTTTAAAGAGAAAAAGATTAAAACTTTACAGTGGCCGACACGGTCACCAGACTTAAACATGATTGAAAACATGTGGGGTGAATTGGCACGTCGCGTTTATGGCGGAGGCCGTCAATATTTCACGGTACAAGAACTGAAAACTTCAATAGTGACTGAATGGCAGAATATCCCTCAAAATTATGTATTAAATTTATATAAATCTATTAATAACAGACTATTGGAAGTGATTAAGAACAATGGAGGATCTACGCATTACTGATCACTCATTTGTTGATTTTTGTTTTACATTTGCAACAGAGGGTCTAAATTTTTGTCGCAGAAATTGTTTAAACATTGAAGTAATAATTTATTATTTAGTTCATATATTACTGGAGGAGATATTTTTAAGTTTATTTTACTTTTATGAATAACAACTTAATTAGATACCTTGCTAGTTTCGCAAAGAAATGTTGTAACCCTTAAAACCCGTAAAACATCTTACCGCGTCTAAGTTTTTGTCGGGGAGTGTATTTCCCATGCCTTATATAGGCGGAAAAAGTAGGTATTTGTAAATATCTTTCAGGATAGGACAAGATGTGCTAGAATTAAAATCTCTTAATCGCATCATTCGTTCCTACAATTGACAATAAGAATCCATAAATTCCCTAAATAGTTGTTTCGAGTTAATCAAGTAGCTTATATGGTGAGGAGTGTGCTGCTACTTTAATTTTACCTTTTCAATCAAATATGTTTTAACGGTTATTCATCATTTCCAGAGTAAATTTTTTTAGGATCACGTCGGCCCTCTTATCGATTTATAATTAATTGTAGAAACGTATACAAATTAGTGTGTACCACTCGTCCGACACGTTTGCTATGTTAAATGCGGCACAAATACTGTTTATAAGATTTATCCGTTTAAGAATTACTTGTTTATTAATAACATTTGATACTTTAATTATATCAATGTCCTTTGTCAATGACAACATAGATATGAATCGATCAACTCAAAAATTTCTAATCTTTCCTTAACTAGACACTTCGAAAGTTCAATTGCACTACACATCAGATAACTATGACTTCTGTATTAACTGATCCGATTTTTATGTCAAAAGAATAACGAATTATATCTTTATAAAATGAAATATTATATATCGGATGGTTCAACGAAAACCAAAATACATGCACATGTGATGCAAATTGATCCGTACATTCATGGATTTAAGAATGCGTTTATAGTGGGCATGAAATACTTCATAACAGCGACGATTTACCAAAATGGACCACCAACGGGCTTCGTATTTTTATATGAATAAATTTGCTCTGGTATATCTTTGGAGATTGATATTGAAATTTTAATCTCTCTGATCGAAAGGAATCTTTTCGGATGACACTTTTGTCATATGGCTTACTTAGGTATATCTAAAGGAAGGCGGCAGGTGAGTCGGTTTAGAACTTATTTAACCAAAACTACAGTTATGCAAAGTATTGCCGTTTTAAACTTTAATTGACCGCAAATTTAGTTTATCGTATGAAAAGGTTGTATTTGGTGGAATATAGGTACATCAAAGACTATTAAAGCAATAGTTTCGAGGAGTTAAAAACTTGCAACATTATCTAATTGTATTCACATACATACACTACCGCTCATAATTATTTGGGCACCCACGTTTTCTTACATTATTTATACAATATTCTGTTTTTAAAAACCATTCTTCCACAAATGAAAATTTATTTGAAATAGAATTACAATACGCAAAAATCTATTCGACAAAGCTATTTAAAATAAACTATTACCTGAAATAGGATTATTGTTATAAAACCCCCATTAATATGCAAATACAATAAGAGGGCGTAGGAATTCCCGGAAAGATTTATCCGTTTATTATGGTATGCGTAATGATTTTATACTAATTTTGTGTAAGTCTTAAGGTAAAATTTCCAAATTAGGATCAATTGTTTTGTAGTATTCATGGTGGAAAGATCGTGTGCGAAATACAGAGTGACGATTGTTTAAAATGCCGAAAAAAAGGAACTAAGTACTGAAACACGTTCGCTTTTAGTTGCCTACCATAAGAGTGGCAAAGCTAATAGACAAATTGCCCGAGAATTAAAAGTACACTCTGCTACTGTCGATTATAACATTAAAAAATATAAGCTAAGTGGCAGTATTTCTAATAAACCACGAAGTGGAAGGCCAAACGTGACAACAGTTGCAAAAGATCGCGAAATTGTAGTCACCAGCAAGAGAAATAGGCGAAAAACCGCTTCGGAAATCACCGCAGAAGTAAATGAACATCGCGAGAATCGGTTTAGCGTGGCTACAGTGAAACGTCGCCTACAGCCAGCCGGTCTTCATGGGCGAATTGCTATGAAAAACGAAAAAAAAAAACGTTAACAAACGAAAACGACTCTAATGGGCCCGTGAACATCGAAAGTGGACTATGGAAGACTGGAGTAAGGTGCTTTGGACCTATGAGTCCAAATTCGATATTTTCGGATCTCGAAGGCGAACATTTGTCGATCGGTGGCCAAACGTGCAGTGAGCTGTATTGTCCCCACAGTGAAGCATGGGGGTGGATCTGTAATGATTTGGGGCTGCTTTGGTGGCACAACTGTTGGCGACATCGTCAAAATTGAAAGTACATTAAAAAAAGAAGGTTACCGGGATATCTTACAGCAGCATGCGATACCTTCAGGAACACGAATTTTGGGTCAGAATTTTGTCTTTCAACAGGATAATGACCCAAAACACACGTCCAAACTATGCAAGGAATATTTGCAGCGTTTGGAGACAGAAGGAGTTTTAAAGATTATGGAATGGCCACCCCAGAACCCTGACTTGAATCCAATTGAGCTGCTGCGGGAAGAACTTTACCGACACGTACGTCAATCAGCTCCAACGTCCGTTGGTAGTATGTGGAAGGCACTACAATCAGCTTGGGTGAAAATAACCCCAGGCACGCTCGCAAAACTGATTGCAAGAATGCCGCGTCTTTGCGTTGCAGTAATAAAATCCAAAGGAGTTCACATTGACGAAACAAAAGTTTAAACTTTGTAAACATTTTTCTTTCTTTTTGACGTGTATTGCATAAAACTACGAAATAAATACATTTATGTACAATTCTGTCTTATTTTTCTATGATTTATATCACAAATTTAGGGCGCCGAAATAATTATGAGCGGTAGTGTACATTACATAGATGCAATAATAGTCTAATTTAGTTAAATCGGCTTTATCTCAGAAAATGTGACATCTTGTAAAATGGTATGTATTTTATTATTATTTAAACAAGACCCTGTACAAAGATAATAATGATACAAAAACTGCGTGGAGAAATTTGTAAGATTATAAAATATATTTAAAAATGACGAAAAAAATGAATTTGGTAAGTATTTAGATATATTTATTTAAACGTTGCAACAGTAACTAGAATCATATTTTTGATGGTTATCAATCCACGATTTCTGCTCACCTAAAGAAATTATAAAAAGTAAATTTATCGATGCCAGAAACCAATTGCTTCTCCTAAGATGTAGGAGCAGTCTATTGGGTCACGTGACTAAGTTATTTCTTTATAAACAGTGCTTAGGAACTTCCATCTGTAACGGCCGGAATTACTGCAGAATGAAGTACTTGGAATGTGAACATTTCTTGGTTCATTAGAAATACTCAGATCAGGGAGGACTTAGACATATCCAGTTTGGTGGATCGTCTACCGCCGAACACTTAACTTGAGAAGGATTGGTGACGTGAACTTAGAGTTTGAGGAACTAAGTCCATGAAACAATTTCGATCATCCACTCCCATGATTCCTGTTAACAAATCCTAGCAACGTAGAGAAGCTGCTTTCGAGTAATTAAGGATTCCAAAAACATCAGTCTTCAGCTTCAGGAAGGAGAAACCTATTTTGGCGCTTTTCTTTAAAACGCATTGATTTTAAAGCAGATCAGTCTATTTCGCTTTTGCCGAACCATCCGGTACATATGATCCGCATGCGGAAATGTGTGGCTCTGGGCAACTTGATAACGTTAGTTAATTATTACGGGACAAATGCATTTGGCTAGAAGTGAGATTAGGTTGATGTTAGTGCTAAATTCAATTAAAGCGACGTATTCAGCAGGAATCCGCTTGTTGTATAAACAAAGATATGCTGTTGCGTCTGCGGTATATACTCACCCGCATTCCTTACACTAATATTGAATAAACGTTGCAAGTAATGCAGTTACGATTGTTGTATTATATTCGCGTATTTGTTTGGTAATGTTACAAAAAAGGAAGGAAGTCTTAACGGAGATTGTTATTCGATTCTAAATCAAATTATTTTAATTTAACTCAAACAAGTTGCGTAAATAATGCAATTTCTTAAGAATTAGTTAATTATGATAAATTGTTTTTATCAAAGTCATACTGAAAAATAAAGGTATACTGAATGAATTTAATAACGGTGGTGTTAGGCAGTAAAGAAGTGTCCGTTATTAACACGAGATTTAACGTTTTGGAAGTAAAGCAAGCTTATTGAAGGATGACAATTAAACAAATTTAAAAGAAATTAATATCAGGTCTGACAAAATAGGCTTTTTAATATTTTCATGCGTATTATACGCAATCCTGATGGCACTGCATGATTCTGGAGTATTGCAAAATAATTTTCCTTCCTCATTACGCCCTGCACTCTGCATAAATCTCCCGTCCCAGCAAAGGAGAAACATCCCCACACTAACACAGAACTACGCCCTTGCTTCACTGTAGGCACAATGCAGTTCGGGATCACTTTTCGGTTTTAGATCTTCGGACATAAACTCGCCGATTTTGCCCAAAAACCTCAAACTTTGACTCGTCACTCCAAAGCACGTGTTTCCAATCATCTAACGACCAATGTAGATGAGAACGGGCCCACTGTAGCCGTTTTGCTCTGTTGTCCCGACGTAATAAGGGGTTTTCGAATGGCAATGCGTCCATGAAGGTCCGCTTGTTGAAGTCGACGTTTTACCGTACTCGCCGAAACTTGTTCTTCACGGCCGCGATTGACTTCGGCTGCTATTTGTGGCGCTGTTAATTTTCTATTGCGTTTGCTTAATAATACAATTCTCAAATCTTCAGCTTTTGTTGTTTTCCTAGATGCTCCAGGACGAACACGATTTTCTATAGTTCCAGTTGTCCGATATCGCTTTATGATGTCATTTACTGTTGAACTTCTCATATTTATTTTTTCAGCAATTTGTCACCTCGAATATCCTTCTTCAAACAGCGTAATAATGCGTGAACGTTTTTCTACAGTGGTAGGCTTGCCACGTGCCATTTTGAAGTAAATTTTCTTAAAACTTTCGCGCAAAAACGACAGATGCACACCAACACACGTTTAACAGTAAAATGAAGCAAATTTGTATCTTTACGCCTGTGATAAATAAACAAGAGTGATACTGGGGTATATTTCCTAAATGTGTTCGTTAATAATCCCCAAACGACCCGTTTCAAAAGATCGGTACTTCCGAGAAATTCTTGGAATGATAATAAAAGGGACTTTATTGTGGTTGTCGCAATTTTTCTACTTTAAATAATAATTTACGGCTTTAACCCCTTAGAAAAGAGTGTATGCTTAATATTTTTCTAATTTTATGTATTAATAATTGTATACAGTGTGATATAATAGATTTTTATTGTATGACCGAACTTCACTGAACGGCAGTGTACAATTCGTAAAAATGCAAAGGAAATAATGTCAAAGGTTTCCGTTCCTTAAGTAGCTTGGGTGTTAAGCATGTGACAATTATCTATTCAATGGTAATTAAATGTAAACGTAATATTTCATACGTGTGGATTACAATACCGTCTGCTTGTCAAGTTTCTTAAATAGTTCGAGTTTACCGACACAATCTCTATTTAATGGTAATTAATTCTATGAATGTTAAATGCAGACCTAATGTTCGCCAATAAACACGTTTATACCCGCCTACTTCTATTTGCATTTATTCATTAAGAATAGACCCTTTATTTTATATTCAATACAGTGCGTATCCTCAAAGATGACATACACGTCATTACCTTAATGTATCTCTTTTTTTACTGGCAAACACCGCTGTTATTAAATTCTTTTATTCTGTGTAAATACAATAAAAAAAAGTACGTTAATGTAGCAATTTTTTTATCAAAATTGACACAACGAAGGAGTTTATCATTTTAATAAATAGCAGTTTATTATATTGATGAACACACTATATACAATAAACGGAATTTTTGATATAAAGAATACATTCATGTCTAATGAAAAATCCCTAAAGTTCGTTTCGCGTCGCAGAAAGTATGCTAATAAACGTGTTATTACAGGTTTCAACTTCATGAACGTAGTTCATTGTTGTAATAAATTTATTAGTTGGTATAATCATTTTTTTTCTTGCCTTAAGAAAACGAAGTCAACGAATACGATTTATTTAATTAATTTTTTCAATGCAAGTAGATACGTAAATTGACATTCCTAAAATAATTCACTAAAACATTCATACAGTTTCTAAAAGTAAACAATAATTTGTTTGAACTCTAGTTGTCATGTAATCCGCCTTCATATTACAGACGTACTATTCATATGAACGAGGTTATCGATATCTTAATTGATAATATCGTTTCAAGAAGTCCGATTCGCACTTGAAGGTATAAATATGCTATTGAGATACGTAGCACAAAACAATAGAAGATTATTGTATAATTTTTTCTGTAGATGTATATGTATATATATATATATATATATATATATATATATATATATATATATA
>LR736860.1:14166452-14181462 GCA_902654985.2 Oryctes borbonicus | reverse complement strand
TATATATATATATATATATATATATATATATATATATATATATATAATATGATTATGTATATACTGATTTGAAGTTGAAATGTTTTTCCAAAATAATTTGTGGATTGGAATCTAAACGAGAACATAATTGTAATAAACCGTTTTCAGAAGATTGATATTGCATAATTCTATCAACTTCGATTTTATTCGTGAAGATCACGAAACAAGTCAACATTTAATTTGGTTGTGGAAATTAATACCTAGCCTTAATTTTACCTTTTTTTATATGAACGTTTTTCACAATTCCCATTATGTGAGAACTGTACAGTATTTGTTGTCATTAACATATTAAACAACATTATTCTTCAACATAATCACCGTGCACTTGAACTAACTTATTATCCCACCTGTATTTTAAAACATTTACACCTTCTACAAAAAACTCACGGTTTTCATTAGAAAAAAAAAATTTAACTGCTGCCACAAAGTGGAAATAATCAAAACTCAGTAGGAGCTAGGTCGGATGGGCATAGTAAATGCTCGGTAAACTTGAAATCTGTTGTAAATAGCAGCAAGGAATGAGGTTTTTATGCACTAGAGTAGAATTCTTCTAATTGTGGCGAAATATTTACTCGTGATTGTCTAACCACGTTCCAGGTAGTCAATTAATAACATTCTATTAGCTCCCCAAAACATGGTTGGAGAGTTGGATCTTGGTGGAGATCCCCCATATCATCATTCCTTGGTTTGTTGTTTAGACTCGGGGTTGAAGTGATGAATCCACGTTTTGTCAACAGTAACAAGATCCTTTTTGGTAACTGTTGAACGATATCAAATTCGCTTCTGAAATGGTAACTCTCGTTCGCTTTTATTCAGCCAGTGCACAGGCATAGTTTGCGGCTTGCACGTTCTTTCATATCGAAACTCTCGAGACCAATTCTTCACTGCTTCATATGAAGGAGCATCATCCCCAAACCGGCTATACCATATCTCCATGAATTTCTTTTAGCGTTAAACCTTTCCTCTGCAGACATTTAATAAACCTGTTTTTCTCCATTTTTATTAATCATTGGGCAGCCTCTATTTTAACTTAACTCAGTTTGTTTTGAAATGTACTTACAAAAGTCAATGTTTTATACATTGTTTGGTAAGAAATTCCGTAACAGAAAAGTGTTAATTCCTCCAAGCGGAGGCAGAACAATTGGCCGTTCACACGTAGCGTTTTCTTTACAGCGCGTAATATTTAAAACAAAATTCAAAACTGTGTCCTTCGGCCTTTCTATTGTTTTATTAAAAATAAAACCAAAACGAATTTTGAAATTAAATTACTTAACTGCATCCAACAGTCTAAAATGTAAATCATCTTTTTATATCATTACGTACTATTCGATAGAATGTTCTCGAACTGTTATTGTGCGAAGAATTTATAGGCATTTTTGGTGATTTAAACACTACTGTCTGTCAGCAATTCCTGCTTTTTTTCAAATATATTTTTTTGTAATTGCCCTCCAATAGCACTCAAATAAAACTTCAATTTCCACGTATATTTTTACAATTTTTATTATAAATATTTATAATATTTATTATAAAAAACATCTAATCTCTTCCGCTCCTTAGCCCCAACATATTTTACTTTTATTATATTACGTCTATCCACATCATACAATAATTTTAATGTGCTATTTTATTTTTAAAAAAATTATTGTTACAGAGTGTTCGATATTTAGTGTAATTTATTTTATCAACATGTACAGATTCAGTTGAGACCATCCTTGTAATTTTTTCATAAAATAGTAAGTAGCTATTATCAACAACTAGTTGTCGATTTTATAGTTTTAATAATTATTTAATTTTAAATTCTAGTTTCCTTAGCCCGTTGATGTGCCTTTGTGCACGAAACCGGTAGCCTAATTTTTAAATAATGAGACTGTTTCGGTTCCATCTTCTTTTTATTTTTCTTTGAAATTCAATAACAATATGAACTCACATTGAGCCGTCAACATTAATTAAAAAAATATTGTTTTAAATAGAACACCTTGTATAATTTGAGTTCTAATATCAAAGATTTAATAAAGTACAGTCCTGGAACAAATGATAAAAAAAATTGCCGTATTTTCGTTTATGTGAGTATAAGATAAACATTTTCATTACGACCATAATACCTTAAGGCTGTTTTAAACAACAAAAATTATGCATCGTGTAAATAGGCAATATAACTGAAAGCAACACCGGTCAAAGTTATATAGGGGCCACATAGGGATTTACACGATATCTAAATGACACACACAATTAATATGATCTGATAAATAGAAAATTTAAAAAATACGAAGTACGTGTGCGCCATAAAACAGCAAACAAAATAAACCAAGTGTGGTTATAAGTACTGCCTTCCTTTTGTATTTATTAACGCGTTTTATACTATTGCGCACCATATGAGGCATGCGACTTTTAACCAGCAGTGAAATTGAAAATATGTTCAGAAAATATGGATTTTTCACATAAAAGAATACCAAAATTGCAATTTTTACGATAATGCGTTATTTAATTGCTTTTAGTTAGTTTCAATCGAAGTTACAAACAATGTATCGCTCTGTATAATAACTTATTCTAGTATTCTCTTAATTGCTGTGAAATTTAGAAATCAAAAGTATCTCTTTCAAAATTCTGTGGAAATACGAACATTGCCGATGATCTCATCACATTAAACCGAAAATGATGTACTAAAAATACTAATAGTGCATAAAATTCCTTTAACTTCCAATTTTCCGATTGGGAAAGTTTTCTTGGCACTGTAAATCGGTTCATCCGGTCATAGAATCACCGGCAATGAAGACAAGTTTATTACCGCAGTTAATAGTTTGCTTATTCCTTACAAATATTGATTCAAAACCGAACGAATGTGTTTTATTGTAATATTTCACTATAGAAACGACATAAACGTGCATGGAAAATAGTTTTTGATGGTTAAATAATTGAAAGATTAAACAAACTATGAGAAATAAAAGTGAATACTCACACATATCCTAAGAAACCAAAATCTGGCATCGTATCTGAACACTTTTAATGGATTTATTAGAAATATAATCATTATGATGGTCAACGATAACGGATTTACGAATGATGGAATACTGAGACTGTCACTATAAATGAAACTGAGCACGCTCAACGTCCACACAACACCGAAAATAGATGCTAGTTCCATGAGATCTTGCTCGGACAGATGGTTTCGTGGATCCAGCTCAAAGATGAGGACGTGGTTGACTCCGGACGAACGCCATCCGTAGACGTTAACACCTATGAGGAAGAGAAATTCGATGACCAAGAGCGGACCTCGGTACAGTTGGAAGGCGACTTTGAAGTTTTCGTTACCGCTCTCGTGGAATATTGCTGGAAGTAAAAGTAGATTTTCACATCTAAACACAATATTAACTACAACTGGTTTTATCAGATTCTAACGCAAAATTTTGCTTACCTGAAAGAACTACTGCTATGAGAAGGACAATAAAAGATCCTGAAAATAATCCTACTTTGAAGGTGGTCCATGGCGTTCTTCTTTCGCCTAGAGGTGGCACCCTTAGTTTCTTCATCGCTTTTTGCCTGTCTCCAGATTCTAACTTGGTGATGAATGTGTTTTCTGTATCGGATATTAATTTGTCTATGTCTTTGTTTGTGTAGAAATGAGAAGCTTCCACCTTTTCTACGCGCCATTTTCCTCCAATGTCTACGTTTAGTAACTAAAATATGAAAATCTATGGTTCTTCTCAACTAATTTATAAGAAAAATAATACTACTTTTCTTTAGATGTGACTTCCTCTAGCAGCTTCAACGAATTTACGAAATTAGAAAGGCCAAATATGCAAAATTTAACTAGTGATCTTTTTCAGATTAAAAATATTGTTTCGCTTAGAGTAACTGAATTTTTCTTATACTTACTAGTTATGAGAAGTGGAGTTTTGAATTTCTTTTCTTTAAAAATACCATGTTACAACCTGTAATATGCCATAGGAGTTCGCGATCTAACGTCTAACACGCTAACATTAGTGAGTATCGACAACGGTAAAATATAAGATAACATTTTCTACCGGGCTCAATTATTTATTACTAAGTGATATTTAATTTACGAAATTATGATAAAGAGATTTATTGTGTACAAGCTTGTAGCAAAATGTTAAGCGTTGAATGTTGTGTCAAACGTTTGAGTCAACGAGTTCAATAGTTGGTTTGGTACGAATGTTTCTGCTATACGTTGTGGCAAATGTTTCTTTCGATATTATGTATAAACGTTTATCTACTAGTTGTTTCTGTAGTATTGGGAAAGTATTGCTAGAAATGGATGACGTTGGAGGAATTCCTTTGACTTGGAAACAAAACAACAACCCGAACGTGTTCAAACACAATTCACATTGGTAGTTCGTAGATGTGAATGTCGGCTACATGATGCGGCACACTATTGACCGTATAACCTCAGATGTCAAGATGTTCGTAGCATCGTGTAGATCGTGAAGATTTAGGATGTGAAGAATACGAATACTATTAGCGTTTTCCCGGAATCATCGTTGGCTGGAGATAGATTTACCTGATAAAACCCGGGGAGAAGAAGAGGGAACTCGGGGCTATATAAGCCGTTGAAGAAACCGAAAAAGGTGTCAACATGATTTAATTCTGCCAGATGTGGGCAGGGTGGAATTTAGCCGAACGATACTTCACATGGCGCTAATGACAGTGATTTTACTTATTGTGTTTTTAATTAATACAATATATTGTAATAAGTCTACATAAATTTATTCACATTAAAATGATTTTCCCAAACAAGTCCTCTTGTATTTTTAAAGAAATTAGATTAATTATGTCTCATAGTGATGCGTCGCGTCGTTTTTCTTATATATGAATATTTGGGGTTTGTTTCCTATTAGAAATGTGTAAATAAATATTATGACGTCATTACTGTTTTAGTGGTTATTTAAGAAGGACTTTCCTAATTTCTTTTTTGGTTAATATAATTTACAAATTGACTTCTACTGCCTTAGATCTTAGCAAATTTACTTACTTTATCGTGTTTTTTCAAAATTTTCCTGAAACCAGTATGATTCAGAGATTGATAATTCTGCAGCAGGATTAAGCTAAGATAAAATTCGCTAAATGCCGTCTTGAATTCGTGTATTTTCCTGCTAGTCATGTACGGTCTATCATCGTCCATCTGTTTGTGTTTCGACTTCTGTCTTTGTTTATTATCCGTTAGCGTCGTTTTCAATTCCGTACTGAGAGTAGCGAATTTTCTCGTTGCTTCTGCCAGTTTTTCCGCGTAAAATGTGTTGATCTTTTTCAGTTCCTTTTCGCAGTAATGGAAAAATTGTTCGTCGAAGTTGCGATAATGCCTTGTGACGATGTCGGGGTCGACGCTCTCTGCTGACGGGGCTTCTTCGACGGTCAAGTATAGCATAGCCTTCATTTCCTGTAAATTGAAAAAAAAATATATTTCACTTCCATTAATAATCAAATAACCAATCTAATGCAATAAGTTATAGTGAACGTATCATTTTGTGGATACTGCTGCTAAAACGAAATTAAAAAGCTTAATTTCAAAAAAGAACGGGAAAAATAAAATAGAAAAGAGAAAAGTACAAAAACAAGGGAACATTGGATGAAAGCAAGTAGACAGGCATCGAAGGTTTTCCTGAAAGCATTATAATCAATAGTGATAACGAAATTGAAGTAATGGTTACGACAATTCGCCTAAAACAGGGCCGTCCAAGGCAGAGGCGTTTATTCTATTTATTTATTTCTAAAAGGAGCTCATCCAACAGGCACAAAAAGTGGGTGATACAAATTAAAGAAAATACACTATTACAGCTAAGCGGTAACTAAATATACGTAATATGTATAAGAAATACAAAGGTATTATCCTGTAAAATGAAATTAACTAAATATAAATTAATTTGCACCACAAAAACTACAAAAAAGGAAAGTTTTTCGAAATAATTAAGATAACGATAAATGGCGATTTAAAATACTTTTAAATGAAAACCAAAACTCCTCAAACACCCCAGCAGAGGAGAGTTATTGTAATACCATAATTAGTGCGTGCTGTAGGTAAAGAAAACAATCTTCTCCTGCGCTTATAATATAAAGAATAATCGAGTCAAAAGGAATATTAATAATTTTAAATATAAATACCTTGTCGGATATTTTGCGACGATTTTCAACCGATTGAATTTTATAAAAACATAATTTTTCATTGGTATGCAACGATAATCTAAAGTCCTCATAATTTTTTTAATATTGGTACTATACTTGTCGTCGCAAGGACTCCAAACTGTCGAAATATATTCAAGCGCAGGTCTAACAATAGAGATGTATATTGCAATAAGAGCAGAATGGTGACGAAAATCTTTAGTAACACGCAATAGAAAACCTAACATACCAACATGAAACTGCAGTCCTTTGATACTGCAATAGGAGAAAAATGGATACAAATCACTGGATGAACGCATAATCAGCAACTGTGTTAATTTGACTGTACATTTTGATGTCATCCGCGTACTGTATAAATTTGCGGCGTCAGAAATGTCATTAATAAAAATATTGAAGAGTAACTGCGACGCCTGCAAACTGTGTGCTGACCGTTAAAGCGTAAGTCAGTTACCGTACACATCGACATTTCTCAATTTAACTAAAAGAGTCGAGTGATGAACTTTGTCAAAAGCTTTAGAAAAATCAATGAACACGGCAGAAACGGAATAGCCCTCTTCAAGCATGCCAAACAACTCCTGCAGATATGGAACCACATTGGTGAAAGCGGGTCGTTTCTTAAAGAAACCCTGCTGATTTGCACACAGAAAAATAACTCACGGATTAACACAGCCTCAAACACTTTGCCGATGTGACTCAAAAGCGGTACGGTACAACCTGAACCATTTTCCAGACATTGGGATAGGAATCGCTTCGCAGTGCTTCGTTAAATAAAACATATAAAGGATAAACAAGGTAATCAGCACAATTCCGTAAAAAATAGCAGGTATCCCATTATATGTGTTGGAACCCTTCCTAGCATCTAGCGTAACCTATACATCGCGTTTTGACTTTCGCTGATATGCTTACCAGTTACAGAATTATCAGTTATTTTCTCCAAAAGAAGGCAAGGGGCATCGTTATGTTCATATTTGGAGAATAATTGTCATATTGAATCATTCGTAGAGGCGGTATTACAGCCATGTTTTGCTTGAGAGGGTAACTATTTACTACCATTACGACATCGAACCCATCATCATCAAGTCAAAATTGTCAGCTTGAGAAAACCATCACGATAGTCAGCTTTTATGCTTTCAATAGCAATCGTCAATGGATGAATGAAAAGTAATAAATCCTTCCTTGAAATCCTCAAATCGCTGCTCAAACTTAAATATTACCTCGCCAAGGGACTTAATGTTTGTAAATCGCAAGATCAACGAAGAATTCAGTATCTTACATTTTGTTTTCTAGTTCCAGTCCGATAGTTCAGTCGTACAAGATTTGGTTTTGGTTTTCAGGAATACAGACATTTCTTGTCACATAATAAACAAACGCTGCAAGCATTTATTAGCACTTAACCATCTGATTTAGGAATGTAAAAGCAAATCTCCATACGCTGCGTCAATTTCAGTTAAAAATCGTGAAATTTACGATAAGTCCTAGCTTTATTTCCGCCTCTAATAACATTTGTTGTTTTAACAGCCACCTTCATTGCATTCATCTGGCGCAAAGATTTTCTGCATAAAGCTTCATGGTGTATAATGTAGCGGCTTAAACATATTCAAGCGAATAGTTTATAAGTTATTATCCAAAACTTCTGTATAATGACTGTTCCACCAACTTAAATAATTTTTTTCAGACTTTGTTGTGTTGGACGAGAAAGAAGGAAAGTCTACATCCGTTCTCCCAGAAGTACGTTCTTCGTCTGTTCATCATTAAAGAAAACGTAGGCACTCTTTACTATACAGACGTGAAGATCTATTTCTTATAAATATTTTCCAGTAATTTAACATTCGCCAGTATACTGAACGTATAGATTGAAATTTAGATTTAAATCCTGTTGAATAACTACATTTCATCGGAACATTTCCGTGGGCATGATGAGCGATGTGTTATCGAAAACGATTCCGCTAGCTAAAAATGAAAATCCGTATACTGTATTTATACTAAGACTATTAATACTGTAGCGTGTTACAATTATAGGGACAAATTTATGAACGTTTCGATAACATTTGGGAAACGCCGATGTGTATTTCAGTTCGAGACAGATAAACATCTAGTGCGTGGCTATTCTCCCGTTTTTCGTCAATGCTTATGAAATAAAACATACATTCTTACGTCTGCACATACAATCTCCGACAAAAATATTTGTACGCTTTGAAACAAATATCAAGGTGTACGAATACTTTTGCCAGGGAACCGACCCATGCAGGCCCAAATCTCATTCGAAATTGTTGGCGGTAAAAACACTTTTAAGCTAAAACTAGCTACAAAAAAGCATTGATACCAGGCGTAATAATAATAATAATAATAATAATAAACAGTTAAAATGGAAATGAGAAACGTACGAAGATGTTCTCGTTCTGTGAGGACGCGCCTGTGCCTTGTCCCGCGTGAGGTCTCCCAACATACTTGTTCAGCTTGCCGGGCTTGGATGCTGGGATAAGGTAGACGGAAGGAGGAGGAATAATAACAATAATGACATCAAAAAAACCTCTCAAGCTAGCTTCTACTGTAGCACAGAATTGCCGTATCTGAACAGACGATGAGAAGATTCCTCGTGAATGTCGGTTAACGCGGACGCAAAGCCCGACACAAGCCACAAGTAACAGAAGAACATAAAAAGAAACGTTTAGTATGGGTCAAACACTACAAAGATTGGACTGCGGATGACCGGGCTAAGGTTATATGGCCGAACGAATCGAACACAGAGATATGTTCATAATTCATTCTACCTACCGCATTTGTTTAGAAAACAGACGTAAAGTTAATTACAATAATAATTAAGCAATTTATTGATAGAGCTTCTTGGGTAGCCTGGTGCTCGGTACGTTCAAAGAAGGCCAATCCAAGCTGTAGAAAAGTACGGCGGTGGTATCATCATGGTCTAGGGGTGTGTGTCTGCGTCCACATGAAAATTATTTAATGAAGACATGCCGGACTTCTTACAACGCAAAATAACGTCCGCCTACTCGAATGGCCTGAACAGTAATCCGATTTATCACCAATCAACCATTTGTGGTATGCCATAAAAGTTAATGTTTAAGTTTAAATGCAATTTCAAAGAAACAAAATTCTTGAAGTGTGGAATTCGTTGACGGAAGAAGAATGTTTTAATCTTGCAGCTAATATGCCAAGAAGGGTACGTGTCGTTATTAAGGCAAAGGGTGGCGTAACAAAATATTGATATTTATGAATAAAGTATCTTTAAAAACATTTTTGTTTAACTATTTTTGTTTTATTAATTATGTTATATCTGAAATGGAGAAATAGGACGCGTGTCTAATAACATATGAGCATGGCTATATTTTGAAAGCGTCCGATCTGGGCAAATCAACCCATAAGTTTTTTTTGTTTTTATAAATAAAAATTAAGAATCGTTACTATTTTAGCTTTTCTAAAACCATTGCGCACATATCGCGGCGATAAAAGTCAAAGTCATTGCCCCCCAAAAAAAGAATATTGAAGAAAATTGAATAACAAGGACTCGCTGCACCACAAACTTGCCCCTAAACCACTATCATATAGAACAACAACAGATACACCAAGTAATAGTGAACAGTGATTAAATATCCAGAAGTCATTGCAGATTATTATTCTAAAGACTGTCTTTAGAAATCTTCTGAAGAAGCTGACAGGATGGTCAGCGAAACGTCAAGTAAAACATTAACTACGCGACATCACCCGAAAGACATTTCTACTATGGATTACGGTCGTGAAAGCCTACACTCAACCCATGAATAATAATACTTCGAAACTACAACAGTCAATGCTACACGCGAGCTGAAAATCAAGGATCACAGAAATTTAGCATTAATTTTCTGTTGTACATCAACCTTGTCCACTTTTATACTTTTTAATAGGCAAGTACTATTTTTTTTGCGAAGAATATGCAATAAATTGCTTGTTCAATAACTTGTTGGATAAGCACTCAGGATTGGGAGGAAAAACCTTGCCCGTGGTTACATAGTCAGGTAATTCGTTAATGAAAACCAAAAAAAAAAACTGATGGTCCCAAGATATTACCGTATCGTGGCCCGAGAGACGCATCGACCTAAATCGCTAAATGTGTGAATACTTTTGCAGCTAATTGTATAAAATTTGAATGCGTCGAACGCGACAAAAATGCGTATTTTTAGATGCCTTCCTATATGAATTCAATCGTTACAATGCAACCATCTAATTTGCACGTCGTAAACACGTTTGTGTGCCCAACGTATTAGTGTAAGAAAACACAAAGGTTATATTTTTAAGTATTTCTAGCACAATAAACTTAATTTATGTTCCTTACAATTATTTTGCATTAAACTTGGTCTATTATGTTGGTTTCAAATAGCAACCGTCCGAATAATTGACCATAAAAGTGATTACGTAAAGATATTGCATTTGTCGTTATAAATGATTGTATATGTACTTACGTACCAAAGCCGATTTTTGTATCAAAAGAGTACTTTTGTTATTAATCCTTAGTGTCTACTCTAGCAAATAGTTCTCTTGCTAATTCAATCACATGCACAAAGCAAACGTAGAAAATGCTATAGAATCATTTTATCTTCGTTGAAAAAGGTTGCATTGGTTCCCTATTAAGAGCCAAAAAAAAGCCAAAAAACAGTTTAGTCATCGAACTTTTAAAATATTTTTTCTTCTTCTATTTCTTTTATGATACCTTTGTCGGTCTTCTGCAGTATTCTGCAATTCAGCAGTTCCAGATATGCTCTATTTACATTTAACAACAAAACTGTAACACGTAGAAGTAAGAGGGGAGCTTTTTATAGCTTTTTTCTTACGTCAAGTTTCTTTTACATGTTATAAAGCCATTTCCAAGTTTTGCACTAATCGCTCAACGCTTGTCATCAGTTTAAAGAAGAGAAAATGGGTAATTTGAGTCTTGAATATACAAGCGTCATTAACTTTATATCGAAAGAAAGCTGTAGCAGTAAAATATTTTTACAAGCAATTCAAATGGGCCAGGGATTCCATTCACGATGACCCAAAGTGTGGAAAACCTTTGGGAGCACGAGCTGAAGCAGTCATCAACAAAGTGGAAGAATTGGTATTGACAGACCGTCAAATAAAAATTTCAGTTATTGCTAGAGAAATAGGAATACCAAAAATTTTTGCTACACTAAGATTTACGAATGAGTAAAGTGTCGGCATGATGGCTTCCCAGGTTGCTTAATCCTGAACAGAAACTGTGTAGACGACAAATTTGTAAGAAGAAATTGACTGCTTTATCCCAAAAGGAGGACTGCTTCTATAGAAGTATAACCGAAGATAAAACCTGCGTACACCATAAGGACCTTCCCATGAAACAACAGTCCATGTAACAGGTTTCTAGGACGCGGAGGGGATTCTCTCGAATATATGCCGAATATCCACAAAGATACAATTAGGAATTCAAAAGCGATAATATGCGAAAAATTACCCCACAATTATGCTCAGAAAACTGCTTCCGCACCACCCATAAAGAATAAATTGCACAGACAATAGTCAGTGAACGCGGCTCTGAGGAACTACAACATCCACCCTGAAGTCCTAACCTCGCTTCCTGTGACTATTATCTTTATCTTTAGAAAACTTAGGAAACACTTGAGACGGCGTCGCTTTTATCGAATGATGATTTGGTTGGACGTTATGGAGTCGTACTTTGCAGAATTACCATTTTTTTTCCAGGACATAGTGACTAGAAAAGACGTTAATGGTTCTTGGGAAAAAATAAAATTTTATTTGTTCTATTGAGAACCTTGAAATCTGTAAACGGGAAGAAGGAAGCAGAATGAACTTGTCGATATAGCTTGATGTGGTTATAGCTATAGTGTTTAGAAGACTCACAACCACAACAACAGAGACGAAATTACAAAACTTTGGATTAAAATCTGTTTGAACAATTTGACTAATTTTTCCTCGGTAGATTCTTTTTAGTTAATATAATTAATAATTAATGCCTGATGTGATCTTTTTTTTATTATTTATTGCGGTACTACAATTAAAGGCTTCACCTAAAAGCGACGAATTGTTATAAGTAGACCATAATGGATTTTACTTTTGAGAAAATTTTAACTTCAAGAGCCAAAGATGATACTTCTAGTCCGGGAGAAGTGACGTCTCCCAAACTTCCGCGAGCAGTCGCATCCAGGTCGATTCAAACGCACAGATTTCTATTCAATTTTTATTGATTTGTAAAATTTTATGAAAACGTTTTTTTTTTGAAGGTTTGTTGGAAAAATACAAACGTGAATTATCCCCGATCGAAGTATATACCTTAACATTTGTTCTATAAAAAATAGCATTCTTTAAAGCACAAGTCCTTAATTACAAGTTATTGAATTGAGAATAGGGCCACCGACTCCGGGTTAAGTAAGATACTCTGTATATTGCTAATTACATCAATTAAAAAAAAAAGAATCTACGTAAACAAATACCTTAAAAATAATATTTTTTCAATTTTTAGTGCAAAGTATTAAAATACCCGAATAACTTCCTGGTAATTAAATGTATTATAATTATCTGTTTAATAATCTAGCGGTAACGAAAATACCAGCCGGATGAACCTAACAGTACATAACAAAATCTGCACTGCAATGTAGACTATTTTGATGGATTCTCATGTTTACC
This sequence comes from Oryctes borbonicus, assembly GCA_902654985.2. Lineage (NCBI taxonomy): Eukaryota > Metazoa > Arthropoda > Insecta > Coleoptera > Scarabaeidae > Oryctes > Oryctes borbonicus. The sequence goes on along the minus strand of LR736860.1, from coordinate 14,168,640 downwards.
ACTCAGAAGACGACTGTATTCTATTTCAGTCTACACCGAACTTTAAAAACAAAGATAAGTGGTGGTTTCACAAGCTAGAAATTAGATGCAATTGATAGATAAAGGAAATTATGAAATATTATTAATAAAACTATATTGAATCTACAAACAGGGTGAACCACTTAAAGTGATAATGACATGAAAAGGTTACAGAAATAAACGAAACTAAAAACAAAATGCAATTTTATTGTATGTACAGGTAAAAAAGACAAAAATAAATAACTAAAAAGTTATTCTGGCCTAATATAACATACTGAACATTATATTTTTTTTTCATCGAAAAAACCTCCTTTGCTGTTAATCACCGCTCGAACTATTCTAGGCATTCTTTCGATAAGTTTTGTTAAAACGGCTTGTGGAATATTAATCCATTCGTGTTGCAGAATATTCCGTAAATGTTCTTGTGAAGTTGGGCATATTTTTCGGATCCTCCTGTCCAGTTCATCCCACAACAACTCTATAGGGTTCAAATCTGGGCTTTGTGGGGGCCATGTCATTACTTTCAGAGCGTGCTGTTCTTCTTGCTCCTTTAGACAGTTCTTACACACTAACGCAGTGTGTTTTGGGCCGTTGTGATGTATGAATGTAAAGTTACGGCCTATTATACGCATTCCTGATGGCACTGCATGATTCTGAAGTATTGCAAAATAATTTTCCTTCCTCATTACACACTGCACTCTGCATAAATCTCCCGTTCCAGCAAAGGAGAAACATCCCCACACTAAGACAGAACTACGCCCTTGCTTCACTGTAGGCACAATCCAGTTCGGGATAACTTTTCGGTTCTAGATCTTCGGACATAAACTCGTCGATTTTGCCCAAAAACCTTTGACTCGTCACTCCAAAGCACATGTTTCCAATCATCTAACGACCAATCTAGATGAGAACGGCCCACTGTAGCCGTTTTGCTCTGTTGCCCCGACGTAATAAGGGTTTTCAAATGGCAATGGGTCTATGAAGGTCCGCTTGTTGAAGTCGACGTTTTACCGTACTGGCCGAAACTTGTTCTTCACGGCCGCGGTTGGCTTCGGCTGCTATTTGTGGCGCTGTTAATTTTCTATTGCGTTTGCTTAATAATACAATTCTCAAATCTTCGTCTTTTGTTGTTTTCCTAGATGCTCCAGGACAAACACGATTTTCTATAGTTCCAGTTGTCCGATATCGCTTTATGATGTCATTTACTGTTGAACTTCTCATATTTATTTTTTCAGCAATTTGTCGCCCCGAATATCCTTCTTCAAACAGCGTAATAATGCGTGAACGTTTTTCTACACTGGTAGGCTTGCCACGTGCCATTTTGAAGTAAATTTTCTTAAAGCTTTCGCGCAAAAACGACAGATGCACACCAACACACGTTTAACAGTAAAATGAAGCAAATGTATATCTTTACGCCTGTGATAAATAAACAAGAATGATACTGCGATATATGTCCTAAATGTATTGTTCGTCAATAATCCCCAAACGACCCGTTTCAAAAGATCGGTACTTCCGAAAAATTCTTGAAATGATAATAAAAGAGACTTTATTGTGGTTGTCGCAATAGTTCTGCTTTACATAATAATTTATGGCTTTAATCCCTTAGAAAAGAGTGTATGCTTAATATTTTTTTAATTTTATGTATTAATAATTGTATACAGTGTGATATAATAGATTTCTATTATATGACCGAACTTCACTGAACGGCAGTGTAAAACATACGACCCAAGACTCAAATATTTCACTCGCTGGTTCGTTTTGTTTTGAGAAATTTTCATGCCTTGTGTGCAAGATTAATAAATACGAAAATAATTAACGTTAACAATGATACAAACCATTAGTAGTGTTACGATAAGCTTTTAGCAGTTACGCAAATGATTCTAAAAATTAGCAACAGGTAAAATTAAGTAAATTTTTAATTTCTTAAAAATGTTATATTTTGTAATTATCACTCTATTATATATATTTACTTTAAAAATTACTTTTATGTTTTAAATTAGTAATAATTACTTATTGTTGTACATATTCTGTTTGACATTATTGTAGCTTATATTGCAGTTTCAGTAACTTTCACATTATATATGAATTATATAAAATTATGGTTGTAAATTGTGGCATGTTGTTGGTATAATTTTTATATTTAAATTCCCTATTCACTTCGGCCTAAATTAAC